>BLKM01000137.1:940638-1180220 GCA_013340265.1 Coptotermes formosanus
CACACACACACACACACACACACACACACACACACACACACACACACACACACACACACACACACACACACACACACACACACACACACACACACACACACACACACACACACACACACACACACACACACACACACACACACACACACACACACACACACATTAAAGGACACATTTTAATAGAGTTCGTCTGAACGTCGGTCTTTAAAGTGGCAACCATTAAAATTTTCGGTAATATAAGATTATTAGCCTACATCGAATTTTTACACATGACGTCTCATGCAATAGTGAGTCGTTTCACAAAATTAAAAGAGGCGACATAAAGTATGTGGGGTGTACTTAGGTCAATTTGAGACTTCAAAATATGTAATATTAAGCGGAGTTTGATGGTAAATATAATACCAACTTTATGGAACTATAACATATTGCATACGTGATTTCATACTATATTTTGGTGTACCGTGAAATACTGAACCACATTTTAGTGTGTCACTATGTGAAAGTTGGTAACACCACACTAAAAAATGATATCGTGCTAAAATCTGTTCCACGCACTGCACTCCCAGGCGCAGGTTAGGCTACCCGGTTAATGCCTGTGCAAGTTACAAAGACGGCTCACCAGGTGAGGCATGGAATTACTCCAGATTTGTTCATCTTCGCACTCTTTCCGTTCACATAATCATCTCCATTGTCAGATGCTAGTGAGGCGGGGGTTTATCACCCTAAAACAACAGTAATTAGTTCCATCCTAACCATTTTCCCTGAGGTTTATTTTCTAGAAAATTAAATTTTTGTCTCCCGAGTTTTCCTCCTTTTCTACTGCCTTCCTCTGCTTTCCATGTCATACGGGACAAATGAATAAGATAATCTGTTCTCACTATCACTAGTCTGTCGCAAAGTGATCACGATGCACAAAGCAATCGGAGTGCTCTACCGTAGATGTAAACAAGTAAGAGTATATGTAATGTCACATCTTTTCTATTTTAGACGCCCTCGAAGAGTTGCGAAAAGTGGCTGTTAGTTGCGTCAGATCTGTCCGTCTGCCCGCATCGAACAGCTCGATTCATACTGGGCGGATTTTCGTCAGATCTTGTGTTGGATTGTTTTACTAAAATCTGTAGAGAAAATTCAAATTTGTCGACAAGAGGACAAAAGTAGAAGGCACTTTTCATGAAGACCCTCAGCATTTATGACTGTTTTGTTTGTCACCATTACCAGTGGTTGTCATCGACAGTAATCGGCAATAATCAGCCGTATTTCTCCTTGCCTTTACTTAAGGCACGTATAATGAAAGTGCAGAATGCAATAATGTTGAATATTTACTGGTTATGTTACGGATATGAAACTTGGTAAGTGGACAGATAATGAATATAGTACAATTTTTTTTATATAAGCAGTTACAAATATTTCTACAGAGTGAAAATTTGAGGTTGTGTATGGCCGATAAATTTAACAAAATCGAATGGTGCATATTAATAATAAGTTCTGCACAGACATATGGTGAAGACTCCGATAGTAGTGACAGTATTTCATAGCACACCTAAAATTGTGAACGATGTAAGATGTGAGCACAGTGGATTGAATTGTGTGACAATCGCAGAAAAGTTTAGGATTTGAAGATACGAATGCGTCTCCTTGTTACTTTATACCTATATATCGTGTCTTGTTTAGAATCGTAATTCAGGGGTGGCGTAAATAAGAATTGTCCAGTGGATGTTTATAAATTCGTTACGTCTCTTCAGGTAGTACAGTACATTCCATTTCCTTCCGTTGTAAAGTTCATTAAAGTTGTAAGCACTGCACACGCAATTGCTATCGTGAAATACATTTACAACGTGAGATAACCGCATCCGTTCATGTATTTCCCATGCTAAAGGCAGGAAATTAATTTCTTCGCACCTATTGGTGTGGCAGTTCATTATATCAAAGCAGTTTATTTCAATAAAATCCCGGACGAAGAACCGACACTTTCTTCTGTGTTGACATAAAACATAACTACTTTTCACGTTCTTAATTGACAGCGATTTAGGATGTTTTATTACTCACAGTTCAGTGTGATTTTTACGTGAATTATTAATATAAAAGCAAATCGCGTTTGGTTATGGGTGCGATGAACACAGAGCTTCACCGTCATCAACACTGTGAAATTCCTGCAGAAGAAAGTCGGTCGGATTTCGGTCGAGAGTGTCCTCGCGTCCTGTAAGTGGAGCAATACAGAAGGCACTTGGATGTGGCGTTTGACGGTATATAAGTAAATGGGGCCAGTCGCTGGTCAAGTTCACTCTCGATTGTTTCTTTACGCACTGAGTGAACCTTGAGTTGTCATGTCAGACTTGAGCTGATGAATGCTGTTTAAAATAATCTTCGCGGACGACTTTGATCGTAGATTATGGGGAAATGTTAAAACTCAAGGACTCAGCCCGGTCTGTAGGGCAGTCAGTTGCTTTAAACGCTTGTCAGTTTTAACAGCTCATTCGTAGATCTCCCGTTTAAAAATAGGATACGTGTATATTAACTTGTATTATTAGGACCAACTCGTACACAAAAAATTACAGTGTATCAGATTTTACATAATTCCCTGGAGATATGCGAATTCAGCGGTGCATCAACTGGACAGCAGCGATTTTAACGAACTTTTAGGTGACTAAAACTATGTGTTTCTTCAGTAGTTTCAAAGTGTTCTATAAAGGTTTTCCTGGTGTAGATACGCACCGAAACATGTCAAGGGAATTACGTAAAATCTGATATATTATGATTTTTTTTAGTGTACGAGTTGGTCCAAATAATACAAATAAAGAATTCGTACGTACACGGTGTGAACAATTTTAAATTTAGGATACGTGTATTTTTACTTTTTCTACTTCATTTACCTGAATAACAGGCATTTCTTGAGAATAAATATTTATCTGACAAATTAATTTTGATTTCGATCAAATTATGTGCTTCGGTGTGCTGTTAATGGCTATTAAAATTCCTGGAATTGAGATCGTGTAGTGTGAAATAACGAAGCGACTGTTGCCTGCCTTTCAGGACGATAACGGGGAAACTGAAGAAAACAACGAGTACCAATGAACGTGTTTAACAAGTAAGCCGATATGTACTGACGAAAAACGTAGCGAACTGAATTCCGTGAGTTCGAGATGTAACGTTTAGTCAAATTTTCCTAGTTAGAAGTATTAACTGCTCACGCATCTAGCATTTCGTACGCAGCATGTATTAAAATTTCACATCACTCCAAGCACTTGTATGCACAACATTCAAAGAGCGAGCTTTCAAATAACTGTCTAAAAAGTTGATAGAAATGAGCCGTAGGCCCAACTGGTCTGTAATCTCTGTGTGTGTGTGTGTGTGTGTGTGTGTGTGTGTGTGTGTGTGTGTGTACATGTATATGAGTTAAATACGTGTATATGTCATATTAACTCCATAATACCTGAGGATTCCTTTGTTCTGGGATATGACGCTGCGGCGTCAGTGGGTAATCGACCCCTTAAGTTTAGGACGCTAATTCCTTGAGACACCGGGTCTGGTCTACCCATTGACACGGCGTCATATCCTAGAAGAGAGGAATCATCCGCAGCACCGCTGTGAAAACCTCAAAACCCCATAACATCAGTTATTGAAGTTACACTTGGTTTAGTAAGGTAAAGGTCAAGAGTTTCGAACTATATGCTCCACATGGTGTAGATGTAGACCTGCAGCCAGCTCCGTAGCCAGACCATGAACACAGTGGGTGCAGCAGCTCCTAGTGTGGGTGCATGTATGTACATGCGTTTATATAGGCGCATGGTGCTGTAGTATATTTATGCATAAGCGTAAAAAGCACCTTTCGTCAGGACCACAAAATCAACACTTTAGTTACATAATGCCCTCTATAACATTGCACAAAACGTATACGTACATTTTTCAAACCACGGAGGTTCAACAGAGGCAACACGTGGATGCAATACGGTGTTGCATGTTTTTTTAACGGGCTGATTAGCAGGTTTGTCTATGATACTGCAAACTCCTAGTGGGTGCATTGCATCCACTTATAAGCCCCCCGCCCCCCCGCTGGCTATGAGCCTGCCTGTAGCAGAAGAAGGGTGTTTTTAACTTCGGCGCCGTTTGGTGTTGAAGGAGCACGTTTTATTTACCCCCCGAAGAAAGGGCTATCAGTACCCACTGGATAGGAGGTTGAATGTGGTGGCGAATGAAGACACAGGTGTCTGCCGCTGCCGGGAAGCGAACCCTCATCATCCATCCCGTGGTCTGCCGTACTGCGCTATCCCTGCTGTTAAATTTGATGTATTAGTAAACGTCACCCTGACATGCCTATGCAGACACAGAGGGGAGGGGGGGCGGAGGTAGAGCTCCAACCATTCGCAACCCGGCAGTAGAAGATGGGTGATCAGCACCACGCTCCAGCCGCTTTACCCCCGGGAAAGACCGGGTGCCGATTCTAGAGGGGTCTGGGTGGGCGTCGGGGTCGGTCTGACCGGCGCGGAAAATTTCACCCCACTGGGATTCAATCCCCGGATCGTCCAGCCGACAGGGAGTCGCTCTACCGACTGAGCTACCCCGGCCACCCTTGATATGTAAGTAGTATTAGTAGATTCGGTCGGTGGTGACAAGACAGACGGAACCATAATCTGGTACCCGTTTCTTTACCATCGCTCACGCAGCATGAACCGAAACCAGGCTCGTGAGGTAGGCTTGTCCTTTATAGCTTCAACTTGCTACTCTGTCAGCCAATATTTCGACAAGCTGGGCGCTAAACCTCAGAAAGAAACGGGTGACAGCTATATGCACATCAAGATTACAGCAACAAGTGCGCAGACATTAGGCTACACTGTGTCACCGTGACACTGTACGGTCTGAGCTTCTTTCCCACCTTCCTCCACCGGAGCATGCTCAGATTATTACACTCCATAATTGTATGCAAATGGTGATTATATGCCGTCTGATCAAGGTTTGGTTTGGGGAGCAGGATGCAGGAAGGGCATGACTTCAGAGCGCTGAGCCAGTATGCAAAATTGGTATTGCAGATACTGTACAAGAAGTTACAGAACTCTTAGTATCCGACACTCATTTTCTTTACAGCCGTCATGAAAGTAAGTAGATTTGTCCTTTAAAATGTGCTAGTAACAAGAATATACGAACCGAAGATACTTATTGCTTTTCCACGCGTACAATGGTTACGCGAACGCTCCTCAGTATTAAGTTATACGTACATTGTTTGTCTTATTAACCTCTTAAAGCCTAGCGGTAACTTTACGTACCGCCAGGTTTAACATCAAAATATTCTACATGGTACCCACATTGCGTTTATGTGTTTTGTACGGATCTCAGAACAAACAGCAACTTTTGCCTTATAAAACATTAAGAGACTGGTTTTTATAACCGAAGTGGACAGTGTTTACAGCGCGGTACGCACTGAGTCCTTATATAAAACAGATACGCTTCTTCTTTAAACGGTTAATACAAGTTATAATGTTATGCTCCCATCGACCCCAGTGTCTCTCAAGTTACCTATTCCCTTTACATGTTGTAACTCAATGTTTGCACGAATTCGCAGTTTCCTCCAAGCGCACTAAAGGTGGCGTATCGCATCCTCCTTCATTTAACCGAGTTAAAAATGTTAGGCGTTAGACGAGTTTATTCAATCATCATCCAGTAGTTTCTCTGAACTTCTGTTATTTTTTAATTCATAGGACGGGATGTCCTCCTTGGCGTATGTTGCCATTTTGTGAATACTTTCTCTTGCAATTTCATGTTGGCATATGCATGATGCGTACGCAACTGTCACCGCATACTGGATCATTGTCTATTACATTCTGCATTGTAAACGCTAGCGCATGACATATTGCGTAAATTAAATGGAAAATAGCAATTTCTGTGATTAATGGTCGTGAAAGTACCACATGCAGATATCAGTAACACCTGGTTTCGAACCCACGACATACATTTCACAGTCTTGACACTAAAGTGAACTGCGGATGACGTCAGCCCGTCACTTTTGTAAGATATTAGAAGGCTGAAGAATGATTGTTCAGTGTTCTGTAGACTATGCTAAAGCGTTGTGATGTTTTCTTGGAAGTTTTTAAAGCTAGATGTCTCAATAACTGGGCACCCTGTATGTCCCCCCTGACTAGTTTTACATCGTAGTTATACGATGCAGCCACACCTAATATGAGAGGTGGTTCTACTAAGATGTCAAGTCCCTCACGTGGCATTAGCCCAAAAACGGAGGATTAACGAAACCTGATAATATAATATAATCATGTTAATTAAACAAAAGGAGACAACAAAAGATCTGTGTGACATATGGAAGTGATGGGTATATGGAAAGACAGCCTTGTTGTCCTTAGGATCGCCCACCTCGGTATTTAACTCTTGTCTTTTGTGAAATAGACGTTGACATTACGGGCAGTTTCCTTATTGCTTTCGACGTGTGTAGGCCGATGTTTGTCTGCGTTACTTCACATGTATCAGCAATCAGATTTGCAAATTACGGCTAAATCAAGCAACACAAAAATAAATTACAGGATCATACAATTTGAACTCAGTATCCATGAACCCACGATGGTGATGGTCAGGGTCATGATATTCGTTTCTTGTTTCGAAGAACCGCAGAATAAATACTTAGTGCTGAAGAATTCTGGCGTCTAGGATGTGATGCCGTGAAGTGGTATACAAATTTGAAGATGGAGGCGGTAGAGGTTCCTTCGCAAAGTACACGGCGTCACGTCTCAGAAGGTGTTCTTCTTAGTCACGCCCCTGAGAACCTCAGACTCATATGCTGTCGCTCGGAAGACACTTTTCTTCTGCTCGGACACGACAGGAACTGAAAGTGAGGGCTGACAGACAATATCAGTTATATCCAGGAGAACGCATTGTTACTGAAGTGTAGAACCCGGTATGTTACGCAACAGAGCACATAACTTATTTTAAACACACACACGCACACAGTGACTTGCTTATTGAATGTTACGTTATGATTCGTCGCTACGGGCTCGAGGCCATATCTGTTGAATAAAACTGAATTACTGGTACCGAATTCGTTAGTATATTTAGGGTGTAACTGCCAGTCGTGGTTAAGGCAAAAACGGAAGTTCCTGATGTTTTGTTGTCCGCTTATCCGATCTAAAATGGCTATAGAATGTGTGACAGGCAGATACCAGTGGCTGTG
Source organism: Coptotermes formosanus (assembly GCA_013340265.1). Lineage (NCBI taxonomy): Eukaryota > Metazoa > Arthropoda > Insecta > Blattodea > Rhinotermitidae > Coptotermes > Coptotermes formosanus. The sequence goes on from BLKM01000137.1 coordinate 947,807, forward strand.
CGGTTTAAGCCATTGGTCTCCAGCCGCTGGGATCGCAGGTTCGAATCCGATTTAGGGCATGGACGTTCGTTTCTTGTGTTTGTTGTGTGGGTAGCTGCCCCTGCAATGAGCAAATCACTCATCTAGAGGAGTCCTGTCGGGTATGTATGTCTAATTGTGTGTGATCTGGAAGCCTCAGCATTAAGGTGGCAAAGGCCCGAGTTGGACCGTTGCGCCACAGAAACAGGAAATGCTATATATATATATATATGTATATTCCGTTTTTGATAGTATTTTTGTGATACCGATGTAATTTAACGACACAGTAAGATGACCACAGTCATCTAATTAATTAATGGTAGACCTGTGACTCAGAACTGCAAATACCAATTTACATTTCAGTACGTATGGTAGTGCCAATAGCAAAATCGTTATGAAGTCTGCGTGTTATATTAACTGAACGATTTTTTGAAAAGTTGTCGTACACAACCCAGTTCTGGGTGTCCATCACTGTAAGGTTGTCATGACCTTATCCTTGCTTATAACGAGTGTGCGACGTAATTAATGGCCCCAGCAGCCGGCACCTCTGATTTCTTTGCCCTGGGCGAACAGCTTTCCTGTCATCCCTTGTCTTGATTTTATTGTAAGTGTAAAATTATCGTGGCATTGGGCAGGAATTGTAGCTAATGCGTGTACCAGCTTCCAAACTCTCTTTCCGCAGCCAGCTTCGCTTTCTTCTTACTTTCTTTCTTGTAATTACCTATCCTATGCCGATCCCGGTGGCCGCGCGATCTAAGACGTGGGTCTACGGCCGTTCGCTTGCTGGGATTGAGGGTTCGAATCCCGCAGGAAGCATGGATGTTTTTCTCTTATGAGTGTTGTGTGTTGTCAGGTGGAGGTCTCTGCGACGGGCTGATCACTCGTCCAGAGGAGTCATACGGATTGTGGTGTGTCTGAATATGATACAAGGAACCTCGTAGAGGAGGCCTAGACCCAATGGGACTGTCGACCCATGAAAAAGAGTATATTCTGGGCTACCAGTCTTCAGCTGTGCCATCTTCATCGGTGTTTATCAGCATTGTTGGTACCACGGGCCAGTTAGGCTATCTGAAGTTGCGTCATCCTGCGAACCCATTGCCCAAAATTACCTCACCGCATGGACCCTTTAGACACAACTCGCGGTAGCATTTAAAGGCAGAAAACTGACAAATAAGAAACAAACTGATACTGCAAGGAACTTATTAACTCGGTGTAAAGAATTGTTACAGAAGCAATAATTTGTGTGGCAGTAATGACAAACTAAGCTTAGGAGATATCTAAAGGAAGGAAGGAAGGAAGGAAGGAAAGAAAGAAAGAAAGAAAGAAAGAAAGAAAAGAAAGAAAGAGAAAGAAAGAGAGAGAAAGAAAGAAAGAGAGGGAGAGAGAAAGAAGGAAAGAGAGAGAGGGGAAAGAAAGAAAGAAAGAAAGAAAGAAAGAAAGAAAGAAAGAAAGAAAGATTCAGTGAACATGCGGACCCCCTCTTGGAAACAGTTCTCTACATGGTATAGCCTCTGTTATTATAAGCGTATATATCTAATCTCAACTGTCGCATCGACTTTAAGCGTGTGTGTGTGTGTGTGTGTGTGTGTGTGTGTGTGTGTGTGTGAATGACAAAATTTCTCTTTAAATAGGCACCTTAATTTAGTGATGCAAAAATCTCTAACCCACTAGACATATGCATCTTATAAGAAAGTTTTTAGGCAAAGTTTCAAGGCCTAAGATGAAATCCCGTGACCGGTACTTAAATAAAGGAAATTTTCTCGCATATAACAAGCTGCAGGCAGCAAAATCGCTAATTACTTTAGGCCTACCAGTATTGGCCTACTACATCAGGCTGTGTAAATTATCTTAAGCTACGTGTACAGTGTAAAGAAGCCATCTTAGACTGTGATAAAACTGTATTGTCATTGGCCTGTGTTCAAAATAAGCATCTTTGTTTTCAGTCCAGAAGTTGTACATCCCGGATTCGCAAACAGACACGCAGCTATTCAGGAAACACAATGTTCGGGGAGGCCCGTGTCTTGACTGGCATGGCTGTATCCGTCACATACGGCAATGTATTCAGGGAATAATTCATGCGTTACAGATTCGCTACGTGTTTCGGTATTATTTGCACCAGCTTCAGGCGAATGTCTTTCACAAATTGTCGGTTTGGGTTATGTGAATGACATTTGCTTCAGGCATAGTGTGGCACATAATGCGAGCTAATGGAACGGCTGTGTTTGAAATGAAAAAAGATGCGGTTTTAAGGAATAAAACGGGTTGGAACAGGGAATATCCTTAGGAATGTTTGGAGTGTCTGGCAACGTATTGGAGATAAAATCTGCGCTCTTCTGGGATATTACGCAGCGTCGAGTGGTAGTTCTGTACTGACGTTTCGGGACAACCTATTGGTCCCATCTTCAAGGGTCAAGAACTCCAAGAAGACATGACCCTTGAAGATGAGACCGATAGGTTGTCCGGAAACGTCGGTACAGGACTACCACTCAACGTTGCGTAATATCCCAGCTGAGGGCAGACATCGCGGCAGAAGCCTGAAATAACGTATGGAGAATTTGCTAATCAAAATACGTAGCGCGTGTTCGTGTATAAATTTATTTTTTCTTATCACTATCTATTAAGGGGTTAAGCGAGATAAGCGGCGGCGTGTCATTTACCTCGCGAGTTGGTCCTTCAAGTCACGCCTGCCGGACAGTAGGCAGCAGGTGAGGAGGCACCATCAAGTGTAGTGAACTCCAAACCTCAACCCATGTGCAGAACCCACAGCTGTGGTACTTCCGGGCGTAGGAAGGTTCAAGTACGCGCCACAAATGGTATGCAAGTGCCCACTGTTGACGTTTAACCTTCGGGGGGGTTATACATATGAAGTATGGCTTCCATTAGCGGTTTTGATTCTATCATTAAGGTATCTAGGCCTGTTAGTGTCAAGATGCTGTTAGGCAGCGTATGTGAATGGCATACAATGTAAGAGTCTGTAAGTGGTGAACAAGACAAGGCAGGCAATGTGCGTCCAACGTGACATTGAGTCGCGTTCACGTAACCATTGTTGCCGTGGAAAAGCAGCAAGTATTAAATATTCTAAGGGTGTGTGTCTATATTCTTGCCTTAGTTTTCCGGCATGTTATGCGCATGCGCCGTATTGTGTTGTCTTAGGTGAGCTGTCTGGCTGTACCATGTTTTTCTGCGTTATGTCACAAACTGTAAGACTGTGTGTTTTGATTTTTGTCTACGACTTATGCCTGAAACATTTCTCATTCTGCGTATTATTCAGGGAGATATATCCATCTGTCTGTTCTCCAGTGGTCCCACCGGTTACTGGTTCCCCCTTTTCAGTCCACAGCCATAGCAGACTAGGAGTGTCCATGCTAGCAAGCGGTCACGTTCGAGGAACGGTACGGTCACAAACAGATGCATTTAAATAGAGTCAATTGATATTTTCCCCGACCGTGAGCGGAATGTGAGAGTGTGAACTGGGCTTTAATGCGAGTATTCCGTCCATCGATTCTGAGAATTCCTTCAGGAAAGGTGAATCATTCCGATGATATGTAATCTTGGTTAACTCGTTTGCAGTGAACCAAACAAGGAAAGGTGAAACGCATACATCATGCGCCTTGTATATTTTATCATCTGTTTGTGAAGGTATAGGTATGTGCAGAAAGAAAACTAAAAACCATCCAAACAGCAAACAAACTTGAAAATTGAGACTGTTTCTGAAGCCTGCAATTACTCAAATCAATGCTAATTATCTGCTAGCAGACTCCGAAGGGTCAGTACTGCTAACAGACGGCAAAAAAAACGCAACCTAGTTGGCCAATGCAGCTCAGATTAATAATGCTTGAAAAATTACCATTGAAGGTACTGCAGAATATAGTGATCGTGTAACAGTTTGCTGTCTTCTTGATGTGGAGGTTTAAGGAAGAAAAACAGCTGAATTGGTGTATGCAAATTATGGGAATGTTTGAGAACATATCGATTCAACCTGCGCGAAGTTACACTTCTTGAGTTCCATGTAAACACGCCGTGTTTGTGGGATGGTGCAGATTCAAGTATCGTCCTCTGGAAAGTAACTACGAAACGTAAGGAAATTCATATTGACAGGATTTACAACCCGTTTACATGGAAGAAATTGTAACGGAAGTGTCTTTTTAATTTGAAAAAAAAAAACTCACACAATTACTGCTGTCCTTGCATGCAGCTGTGTAGGGCTACTTTAAAAGGGCCGGCAGTTGCTAGACCAAGTTCAGACCTTCAATTGTTCGCCATTTCTGTTCTTTATATGATAAACAGGCTTTGTATCTAAAGGTCAAATGCTGCAGGGCCGATTTAGGAACAGACTGACATTTCAGTTTTTGTTACATTGCCGGCTTCATTTTCCTTTTTGGACATAAAATGGAAGCTTTGCTCTTTTCTTCAAGTACAGCCTCGTTTAAAACCTCGTGCCCAGTACGTGTCTACCACCGCACTTAGAACAGCGTGGAATATATGTGAGGGAGAATGTGGGCCTTCATGGTTTTTGTCAGTCCAGTTTTCATACTCACCAAGTACGTTCAAGAAATGAATCGTATCGCCGTCTGTTCTCCGGTTTTATAATTGTGTGGACGCAGCTGGCCCTACTGCAGAGGCTGGCCTGGAATTATATTTTCATGTGGGACCGTGGCTGCCGAAATCACACATAAACTCGGTTTACCGATTTTTACGATATTCTTATTTTATTTTGTAATTCATTCGCGCTTCTTGTGGGTCAGTAATATATCTTTAATTTAGACCAGCACAGATTTTCTGGAAATCTAGGAGCCACCACAAAATTCTAGGCTCCATAAGGGTACAATGAAGCAAGTTCCGTACTTAGACCCCTCAGATATTAGTCGGCACCGTAGTAATTTCGTTGTCCGGGCGAACCGGCGCACGGGACTTGTGTACCCTTGATTTAGACCTATGTCCAGCGTGTAAAACATCACTTCCCAGCCCACCACCCTACTGCTGTTATAACTCTAGAGAATTTCATCACTGTGCAGTTCTAATTTATCTGAAATTAATGTTAATTTCAGGAAAAGAAATTATTCGTTGTTTTCGTACATGTCACTACATCAGTGCATGTGTGCTTAAACAAGGACTCTTTGTGCTCGTATTATGGAGAATGTCTGTTTGTGATTCATTTGGAGGCTTGTTGTTCCAAACTGCACTCTGTGGTAATTAAAATACCATAGAATTTGCATTTCTGCTTGCACTTTAGTGACACTGCAGACGCAACATTTTTACTGCGCTTGGTGTCTCCGTTTTTCTGAGGAACGAGAAACCTTATATACGCGTTCAAGTTAATTTTAAAGCCACAGATAATCATTTTAGTTACCACAACATTTTACTGCATTGTGATGCTGCGGCAGTTCTGATTCACCCCCACTTCAATAAAATTCTGGTTGTTATGGCGACCGGAATCCTCTAGCTCTGGAATCGATTCTCTCCTCGGTCCGGTCCGTTCCCGTAGCAACCATTTCGTCTGCAGAACTGAGAGATCGTTTGCGTCGGTGCAGAGATAGAAAGAGGCGTGAGATGTGTTGGGATCGCCATATGTATGATGACTCGCTGTCTCAAATTGGGTTTAACCTTTTAAAGCCTAGCGGTAACTTTACGTACCACCAGGTTTAACATTAAAAAATTCTACATGGTGCCCACATTGCGTTTGTGTGTTTTGTACGGATCTCAGAACAAACAGCAACTTTTGCCTTATAAAACATTAAGAGATTGGTTTTTATAACCGAAGTGGAGAGTGTTTACAGCGCGGTACGCACTGAGTCCTTATATAAAACAGATACGCTTCGTCTTTAAAGGGTTAAACACAGGTCCAGAGACTACAAGAGCTCACTGCATTCGGGGAAGTGAGATTCTGATCATACATTGTTGTGAACTAATCTGTTTGTCATAATTTATTGTTACAATTTACGCCACTCATTTAGGTTTTTTTATTTATTTTCGTAACATCCAAGGCCGAATTATGGTGGTCTCTCTTGGTTATAGCCAGACTGTTGGTAGTGTATGTACTGGCGAGTGGCAGAGCTTGCTAATATGGAATCGTCGTTAAATGTTACTACCGTGAATAAATCGAGGAAGGTGAGGTGGACGAAGCATGTAGGACGCGTGTAGAAAGTCTGTGAATGCATGGAACATTTTGATCATCAAACCTGAAGGGAAGAGAGATTGGGATGCCGAGGAATAGACGGGAGGATAATATTAAAAGAGATCTTTGAGAACTAGGGCGTGACAGTGTGGTATAGATTCGTCTGGTTCAGACTCGGGTTCAGTGTCGTGCGTGGGAGAAGCTTGTACAGCATTTTGTTTGGCAAATGTGAAATGAATTGACCACTTCAGAGAGATTGGTATGGTGAGACTAAAACGGACCTTAATTAGCTTATGGTATGAGGACGCTGGGTGGTTGTAACTGTCGCGGAACAGAATCCAATGACAGGCTAATGTGAACACGATAATGAAACTTCGGGTTTCAGAAGACACGGATTTCTTGACCTGCTGAGAAACAGTCAGCTTCCCAGGAAGGACTCTGCTGCATGTGAAGTTATATGCTTACTCATAAAAGTTTAACTTCTATTGTACCATTTACGAGGTTTACTTGGCGTTGACGTCAGAGGGATTGCACAACATGGCTGACGTTCGGAATAAAAATGTGACTTAACATTGATGGTGGTGGTGGTGGTGATGATATCCAAGTCATTTAAGTTAGATTATATAACAGTCTGGCCATGTGTGTGTGTTTTAAATCTTCATCGTACTGTAAACCATAAAAGTATGCGGCATTGGCCTGTATTTTAAGTTTAAAGTGTAAATACACAGTCACCAGATGGTTCGTTCATAAAAGCATGCTAAATTACATTTGATTAGTGTTATACCAAACAGCCAACGTCATTCCACAAAATGATCTTAATTCGGCTCCTCTTCGTATGAAGATCTCGTCTGTAAATTGGTGTTCTGCGCGTAGGGCCGTGTACAACAGTAAAATAAGTAGAGATTAAGGCGGTTACATTTTGCGCGTTAATGCCTACGATCTTCGCTTAACTGCTAATAAATAAGAGGCTTAGGGACAGAAGGTATCAGAGAAATCGTACGTAAGCTCTCACCGTTCCTCCTGCTTCCATCATTCGTGTCGCAATACGAAAACTCGGATTGAGATGAAATATCAAAGTTGATCACGGGAATTTTTGGGTCGTTTCAGTGTTCTTTATTCTTTCACCCCCCACCCATTGCTTTGCCATTTTTAGACGCGTCTGCAAAATTGTGAAACGCGATTGTTAGGTTCGTCATGTCTGCCTGTCCTTCCGTCCCCATGGAATAAGTCGCTTCAACTGAACGGATTTTCATGAAATTTGATATTTGAGTATCTTTCGAAAATCTGTCGATAAAATTCTGGCAAGAATAACTGGTACTTTACATGAAGACCTACGTACATTTATGATATCTCACTCAGTTCTTCTTGGAATGCGAAATTTTTCAGGTAAAAGGTGCAGAGAAAATTAAAACACACGTTTTATGCCCAATAACTTTTTTCCGAAAATCGTGCCATTTATGAGATAATTTGGAAAAATATGTTAGTGCCAGACAGGCCAAAGGTGACAATATAATACAGGGCATGCGCTTTGCATGGTGGGTAACTAAGGCTGCAGACACACACTCAGAATAGATAATACTTACTGCTTTTCTACGGCAACAATGGTTACGCGAACGCGCCTCTGTGTTACGGTATACATACGTTTCCTGTCTTATTAGGTTTTGCATCGTGAAAGGTCGACACACTTTCGAGTTAGAATCTCCAAATGCTGTGTAAAATTATGTTTTGGGAAAGATAATAAACTTAGATGCTTTACGTTAAAGTAGCCGATGAGGATAAAGGTGTCGCTGTGCACGTTATGAAGGCATATGGCAGGAGTGGAGGCATAGCTTCACTCATTCATAACATCGGCACCTTCATGCCCCGGCTGCTTGATGCGTGGGCGAAAGAAGCCCCGATACCCACTAAATGGAAGGCTGGGTGGGCCTCAGAGCTAGTCTGAACGTTTTGAAGTAGAGAAAAGTATCTTGCCTCGAACCACGATTCGTCTTTCGTGCAGCCTGTAACTTGTTAATTCTGCAGAATACGATATCCCACGTCCTAGCTAAAGTACGGTACCCTGAATTTGATAATGTTACAATTTTACTGCACCGAAATAACGAAATATCTTGTTTTTATGACGCACGTTTTATCACAAACTGTTGCTTAAGCTTTGTTAAGTATGTGCATAGGGTCTTTAGTTTAATTCCATGTATTTGAAGGCAACTGTAATAAAGTTTAGAGATAATTTAAACAACGACACGACAATGTTAACATCTTAAATTGAAAAAAAAAACGGTTTCTCAGAGCGCAGAACTGTGACATCATACTTATTCCCACTATTTATCGTCCTGTCGCCACTGTATGCATTCTGTTGCATATGCAGTAGTTGCCAAGCGACGAATCGACGGCGGACATAGATAACTGTATGACGTCAGGCGGCACAAGCCTTGTGACACTTCCGCCTTTTATGGAGACCAAATTTGCAGTAGTTTTCTCAAGAATCCTCCACTTGTCGCTGCCCTAAGCCGGATGAGTCCACTCCGTCCCACCCGTTTTCTGTCAGATGCATTTTAATATCATGTCTCATTTACCTTCCAAGTGGTCTGTTCCATTCAAGTTTTCCGACCAAACTTTGATGGCATTGTGCATTGTATCTTACGGTCCCGTAACAGGCACATGGCAGACGAGGTTGTGTATGTTAAAGTGTGTTGCAGATATGACCGAAGCGCTTAAATGTCGACGTGCTTCCATCATGACGTAACTTGCTATCAGTCATGCGCATGTGACTGTTTTACATCCGAGAGGTTTTGGGAAGCATGAATTATGTTTTTATGTGGTGACAAACTGAACTACTCATAGTTATGTCTACCGATTTGATTATATTACGTCAAGGGCGCACCCAAGGGGGGGGGGGGGGCTGCAGGGCTGCTGGCCTCCACCCAACCCACCCAAAACTGGAAATTAAAAAACATATTTTGTAGATATTATGGTGTCAAAAGTTTTACGTGATTTCCCCTTCAGCCGAAATCAGCCGCTGAAATTGGCTGATGACTAGTACATTAGAATTTTGAAAAATAAATTAATAAAATTAAAAAAAACAAAGTAGGACACTTTGATTCACGGAACATGTAGTTATATTCATATGTATATAAATGCGGTTGCAGAGAGTGTTATGTTGTACTTACAACATTTTTATAACATAATTTTTAAATCAAACGTAAATTATGTATAGCTTCTGGGTCATCATCCCCCAAGGAAAAATTATGGGTGCGCGCCAGCATTACGTTATTAGATGACGATACGTGCAGATCGACTGAGTGTCTGTTTTGCTGAAACTTTTCTGACGGCGGAACCATTCGGAGCGTGAAAATTGTCGACGGGATCCTAAAACAAATTAAACTCAAGTGCTAGGAATGACTCATGAGACCTGGTTTGCTTTAAATTATTCGACCCATGTGACTGAGCTAGTGTGAATTGTTCGTTCATAATAATCGAGTAATGACCCGGTAATAGAAGCTGAATATTTGGCACTGATAACGCCGAAAAAAGCACCCCCTGATCACGATCCTGAGCCAGTTTCAAACACCTCACCTTCACGGCCTGTCTGCTCGATCGAGCGTGCTGTTCGCTAGAAATCCTGTTGGTGTTGGTACTGTTTAATAAACACAGGCGCACTTTACGTGTCGTCCTTAAGCTGTAAGGTTTTCACAGCAGACAGAACGTGTAAACTAATGGAATAACATTTTTCTTAAGCTGACAGTTACAGCCGTGTAATCCTGGTCAGCTGAACGCTGTTTCTAGGCATCAACCGCTTATGTCAGTAGTGACTTACGTCTGGTACCCAAAGGACTATTTCCGAAGTAAGAGATGGTGGATTGAAAAATGAAAACGCATTGTGTATAAAACAAACAAACTTGTTTTCTCGTGACAAGATACTCAATCACCCACCCCCTTGCTGCACTTTTACCAAGAGTCGTCAGTCACAGTTCCTACCATCAGCTTCCGTCTTGCCTGTTTGACCTCCCCTCGGCAGCCACAAGCTGATCCGTTCCCTTTTCCCTGCCGGTATCCCGGGGTATTGACCTCTCCCGGTTTTGCACTGCTGGGTTAGCCTGCCGTCTTTCTTTCCATCCCGTTCAGCACGAATCGTACCGTGCAGATGTAAGAGCGCCTTGCGCCCAGGGCAACAGAATTTCTGAACTGTTCAGGACGCCGGCTTTATAAACTGATTGCTCGCGTTTGTTTTTTAAAGGGCCCGTTTGTCTTACATAATAAAAGGTGTCTATGTGTCCCTGGCAGCCATAACTGGTCATAAAATGAAGATAGGATCTCGAAATTTTGGCAGTAGTTGTAGGATGACTGTAGATATTCCGCGTCATGTGTAATCGAAATCGGTTCACGGGATCGGTGTCGGGCAACGGGGTTTTTGTCCCATGGATGGTGGGTTCAATTTAAGTTGCACAAAGGAGGTCAAAATGTACGTCATTTTAACTGTCACCTTGCTGTGGATACAAACCGTCCTATCAAAACAGGATAAATCAGTCACGAAGGACTGAAAGGTCAGTAAGTGATCCATCAAATGGTTCGTCTCAGTTTAATTTTGTTTTGTTTGGCTTGCTATAACAGAGCCTTAACGTGTTAAATAAACTAAAATGTACAACCAAGGACTTTCATGGGCCAAAGAATAAACAAGTAAAAGGATTTTAAAAATATGGCAATTTGTAATTCAGATTTAATACAAGGATATGAATCAATCAGTCACACACAGCTCCATTTTTATCAGTTTATTCACGGCTACATGTTTCGGTTCTAAACGCGAGCCATCATCCGACTTTTTCTAAACGCTGATACAGGAAAAATTGTATACTGCATTAAGGTGGAGATCTCCCCTTTCGCATTAAAAATACATGATAAATGTATACAGCAGTAGTAGGCCTCTGCAGCAGTACGTATACGGGATGCTCCGGACATTCGTAACGTCCTTATAAGACGACAAATTTAGTGCAGTTCATTCTATATTTGTACGTGTTCTACAGAATATTTCATTTAATTTAATGTGGGCTACAAAAACACTAATCACCAACAAATGCACAAAGCGAGTTTTATCATCAATTGTAACACACTCCTACATGTTTCGACCCTGCTGGGTCATCTTCAGGGAGAACTTTCTGTTATCGTTACACTAAGGTTGCACCTTAGTGTAACGATATCAGGGAGAACTTTCTGTTATCGTTACACTAAGGTGCAACCTTAGTGTAACGATAACAGAAAGTTCTCCCTGTTATCGTTACACTAAGGTGCAACCTTAGTGTAACGATAACAGAAAGTTCTCCCTGAAGATGACCCAGCAGGGTCGAAACATGTAGGAGTGTGTTACAATTGATGATAAAACTCGCTTTGTGCATTTGTTGGTGATTAGTGCTTTTGTATAATACAGTATAGTGCAGGGACATGGAACACATTAAATTAATGTGGGCTGTTGTCATGTTATTCTTGTATTTCTACTAGACACACACGTCGGATTCATTTCACAGAATTCAAAGGAACCGGAGGTGAAGAAACCACTGAATACTATTAAAATGAAACTAAAGGAATCGGGCAATGTGACAGCATAGCGAATGACGTGGGCTGTTGTTAATACGGTAATGAAGCTTGCGGGTTCAGTAAAAGGCACGGAATGTCTTCACTAGCAGAGTGCCTGTTAGGTTCTCAAGGTTGTTCCTGCTTCATGGAATATGTAGTTACCTGTTAAATCATACCAAAGACAGGCCCTAGTAACTAACTTTAACCCTCTTTTATGTAATCGTATGTAATCATCTGTATACACCAACATATGCTCACAATAAAACCACAAGTTATCCGTAGCCATAAACCCATCTGCATGTCTCAGCGATAAATCGCCATCAGGAAGACGTCTGTACGGAGGAATGTATGACATTCATACATCAATGTTACATGTACAATGTTAAAAATGTATAATATTAGCTATAAATATAGCGATATGGATATTGTGGTTAGTATGTTGTTGGCATATCCATGGTTAAGACTGACTAAGATGGCAGTGTCTACAATGTATGTAGTTACATGTCAGTGTAGAAGTTTTCGATCCAAAAGGATCCAGTCCCTGTGCCATGAATTTGTGTGTCCGGTGCAGGAAGGCGCTGCATACTCATGTTTTATGTAGTTCACAAACCATAGCAATAGGGAGCTGGTCATTTGACTTCATATTGCGTGCAAATCACATTCACAGGCTTTGGGTAAAGTAATGACATTCGTTTATTTAAAACTCTACAATGACTGTAGTAGGTAACATCATACATAGCGTGTTATCTCGTTACTAGCAGATTTTAGAATTTGGAAATTGAGAAGTCAAAGTACTACATCCACTCTGCTCCATGCTTTGTACCAGATTTATCGCTTAGAAACACAATTTCCTCTGAGCGTGTTTGGTATTTGATAGCATCAGTAAACATAAGAACTGAACCGTCATGTCATGTCTGTTGGAGCTGACTGTACGTTAATTCTACGCTGCATCATTCCGTTCCGTGTGATGTATCATAGTGCTATGTGATTACTGTAGCTTCGCCTTGTTACAGCTGAAAGCCGTGACAGACGGACACAATAATAACACATCACTAAACACACGCTCTTTGAAGGACCATACAGGCGCGCAGATAAATAACGTCATTTATTTTCTGGACTCTTAAGCTCGACAAGAAATGGGGTAAGAGCATTTCTTCTTTCATATTTTCCTGTAGGTCCTTCCGTCCGTCGTCGTGTTTTTGTGTTATCTAACAGCCCAGCTACACACGTTTATAGGAATATGTCGCCTCGGTGCTGAAATCTGTGTACACAGCTTACCTTTGAGATTGTGTTGTAGTTTTGAAGTAGTGAATTTATACTCTGGCAGAAATTGCGATGTTAAAATATAACGGCAGCTATATATACACATGTATATTGTAGCATTGCGTATAAGTTTTGACTTGGTAATTTAACGCTTGTATAAATTCCTTTGTATTGTCTTCTCCCCAGAAGATGGCGAATATTTGCCGAAACATGTAGGAGAGATTATGTGTGAAGATAACTTGTAATTTTATATGTTTCGTGTGCATTTGTTGGTATATATAATTGGTTACAATCCCAGTCCACGGTACGAATAACATTAATTTACAGTGAGGAGTTGTTTTTGAACACTAACTTTTGAATTGCAAAGTTTGTGGTAATGTCTTTATTAGCAGAGGAAACAGTAGATTTTGAAGAATGATTCTTGTCAGTGGGATTAATTACTGAAAAAGAGAAACTGTAAGTACGCGAGGCGTAATTCGTAGGAAAGGTTGATTAACCTTTTAAAGCCTAGCGGTAACTTCACATACGACCAGGTTTAACATTAAAAAATTCTACATGGTACCCACATTGCGTTTATGTGTTTTGTACGGATCTCAGAACAAACAGCAACTTCTGCATGATAAAATATTAAGAGACTGGTTTTTATAACCGAAGTGGAGAGTGTTTACAGCGCGGTACGCACTGAGTCCTTATATAAAACGCATACACTTCGTCTTTAAAGGGTTAAAAGCCTGTTGGAGTATCGAAGTTCCCATATTTTTTCCACCAAATCAGTGGCGGAGGTCAAGGCCTAAAGCAGAATTTGATCCCACCTCGTAAAATACCTCCTTTGACAGGTGGAGGGATCAGACAAACCCTACAGGCGGCCAAGTTAGGTTGACACTAAAGGAGCGCGTTTTTTTAAACAAATTACCGATATTCAGTACCTGCAAAATGTAGTGGTCTGTTTTATGGGTTGAAAGTTTAGTATCTGAAGTTGGTATAAAAGAAATGCCGTTTAGAATTACCAGGTGGTATGACTGAAATGAAAGAGTGTGTGATTGTATTATACACGTTGTGATGTTGAGGAATGAGTGACACATACATTACTCTCTCCAGCAAGGTGAAGAACGTTGTCCTAGCACTGATGGGCCACAAGAAATTCACATGAACTGAAGTCTCTTGAACAGAGTTTAATCATTTCCAAACAGCTGAGATGTAAACTGATTGTGTCGACCTTGGGGTTGTCTAGACCCTATGAGAGATGAGACTTATCAGGGCAAAACAACATGTTGCAAGCACATCCGAGCAGCCTGCAAGAGCGCTCCTTCTGCCAGTCAGAGGTAGGGTCGGCTTTCATGGTGCTCTGCATGCCAGTGTTTCTCAACCGGGTGTCCGCGAGTTGAGTGGACTTTACTCTGTAGACAGTAAAGTTTATTTCGTTTAGGTTTTTTGCAATCTTAGCTTTATTGTAATTACTGCAATAAAAATTGTTTGTGTAAATAATTTACCTTGACTTAATAATATTACAGTTTTTACAGTTAAGCATTAATCTTGTTAGCATTGTAACTTTAAATATTGCTGCGAATTTTCAGTTTGGGACCTGCAGGATCACCGACACTGTGTGAGGGTCCGTGGCACCATAAAGGTTGAGAAACACCCCTGCATGCCATAAACTTAGTGGTACGTGCTCGAACTGAAGGGTATTCTGCTTTTTAATTTGGTACCGTAGCTTCAAGTGATCGGAGCATGTCAAAGATGAATGTAACATTTTTGCATTTTACTGTACGATTACAATTGCAGATGCCTTTTGGGTAAGTGTTATTTTCTTGCTTTCACTTCATGTTACCAATAATGCATCACGTAGTTACCACAGGAATCCGTCGACAGCCTCAGTTTGCTGATCGCAGGTTTCAGCTATCCGCGATTTGTATTTGTGTTCAGTTTTGCTAACTGCGGTATATGGTTTTATGAATCCGGGGTTTAAATTTACACATATGTTCGCATGGAAAGGACGGTAGGCCTTAAGCACCAGAAGATCACGTTCATTGGAAGGAAAGCTGTAATGACATCCGAATTAGCTCCAGGATTCCTGTTCCGGTAAGAGGTTTTATTTCAATTTTATGCCCAATGTTATTACGTTTCTTAATGTTGCATTGTGCAGGCGCAAGTGACTCAGACTTCGAGCGCTAACATCTACCGCGTTCGTCCCCTAACTGTGCCTATGTCTGCCATAAACGGCGATCTTGTACAGCCACAGTGCTGTGCACGAACACAGGTCCATCGGTTGGTGAGGGATTGCTGTAGGGCATATTTGTAAGCAGGCTTTAACACTGAATCTTCAAAAGTTATATCTTTCTTTGCTCTTTCCTTTGCTTAATTTTATGTTTTCCCTTCCATTTCATTTCCTCTGAAGTAAGTCGCTCATTTCTTTACAGTTCCAAAGTTAATACTTTGAATTTTACCTCTACGCCTTAGGAACGGAGCTGCCGTACATTTTTGGGGGATAGGTCTAAAAAAAGTCAACCCTCATAAATTTCACGATTATTAACTGTTGCAACATTATCATAAGATTAACAACAATAAGAAATAAAACACATGAAGGTGTTCGCGGCGTTCCCTTTCTTTGCCAAGATGATCAGGAGTAGCTGAGGAACACCTCGATGGCCTCTGACCGAGAAGGTTGATGTTTGATCCCAGACCAGTCCACGTGTGCATGGTGGTGGATAGACGGCCTTGGGGACAGGTTATCTTACGCTGTCACGAACATTCTACCGATGCAGCATTTCATTAATCTACCACTGACGCTGTATTATCTTAGCAACTGACAGATCGTAAAATAAAAATGTCTCCATCTGACTATATTAGAGGATTCCAATTTAAAATTTCATCCGGAGAGCTGGTACTCTGTTGGTCAGCCGAGCCTTTTACACAAACCGAATATTTGTTATAGTAATAGTATGTATCACACACCAACTCGTGCACAGAAATTAAAATACAGCACAGAATTTGTTATAGTGTTCAAGAGCCCACTGCCGGACATTGCCGAGAAAAATACGTGTGGCTCTAAGGTGGGGATTTTTACAACTGTTAGTGCACGTGAAACGCTATTTAAAATCTACGTAAGCAATCTGTATTGAATAAGGATAGTGCGTTTTGACAAAGCATTTCTTCTAACATATCAAATTGACACGTAATATCTGTTGAAGATGACCCCATAACATGTCATGCAGGCACAGAGGGGAGGACAGGTATAGCTGTACTAATTCGTAACCTCGGCGCTAGATGGAATTGGGTGGTCAGCCCGACGCCCCGCCCAGTTTATCCCCTGGAAAGAGCTCCAGTGTCCGTTGTACAGGAGGGTGGATGGGACCCAAGGCCGGTCTGGACGGGTGTGAGAAAAGCTCTTGCCGCCACCGAGGTTGGAACCCCGAAACGTCCAGCCGGTAGCGAGTCGCTATACCGACTACCCTATCCGGGCGCCTAATCGCAATTAAATGCTATTATCTTTCAGGCTGAGTGCAGCTAAAAAGAGTTAAAAAGAGATGCAGTATGTAGGAAATGTAATGTATACGTGAATTTGGCCGTATTGAATAAAATACGCGTCATGCTTGAGGTCATTCTATAAGTTTTCCTAATTACTCAAAAAAGTGCCTGTTAAACAACATGGCGTTGATCATTTCCGAAATTGTGTCGAATGCAGTAAGCACAATATTCTGACATCCCATGCTAATGAAGTGTAAAACCATTCTGTGACATATTATCCACAATTATGCTTATCAGTGTCTAGTCGCAAATTATGCGTGGTATCGAATATACGTCATTAAAGCTACATATGTCACAAACATGCCATTAATGCCTAGTCTGTATCGATTGCGGTACCGCTTTGATGTGCTAATGATTGAGAATGTTAGTGCGCTCAGCTGTCTGTGGGAGACCTTTGGCCAGTGTACTCTCTGGGCTGATGAAGAAATCCCACCCTTTTACAGAACCTGGCAGTGGGCCGAATCATAAGCCGTATGTCTCTAAGATGTCTTTTAACAGTACGTTACGACTTGCGCCTAGGTCTTCGCGTTCTCTTTGCCTTCCCGCTTGTCGACAAAAATGTGTGCATTTCTCCTGTACCGTATATGTGGAATTTACCGCCTCCCTCATGTGTGCCACGCGTCCCTCCCGCCGGATCACACGGATATTTATACTTTTAAAACTGGTGAAAGTTTGTACAGAATAAATATTCACTAAAAACCTGTGTAATCGCTGTTCATAGCTGCACGTTAGCTGTAGAATGTAGCGGTAATCCGGTCTGCTGTAACGTGTGACGAATTTTGTCGGGCTTGTCTTGAATGTTTTGCAGATGGTTTTAGCACAGATTACTCCTAAAGGGACGTGATTTCTTGGTTACAAAGTGATTGTATGCGACAAAAGTCGTGAAGTTAGTGATTATTGTAGTCGGAAAACCTAACGTGTGCTGGCAGCTGTGGGTAATATTAAGAAGTGTGTGTTGCACGTACCAGCTCAGAATAGGGTCCAGTTGCGTCTTCTGACGAACACAATAACCAAACTTCTCACTCCATAAAAGACAGTTTCGTGACTTGCTGAGCGGCTGTTAGCTTATCTAGAATTCTGACGAAATCAATTTCCGCGTGTGGATCATAGGCATATTGGACCTTCATAGTTATTAAATTCACCCGAAAACTCTTACCGTATTCTGTAGTCCTCCTGTTCAATTCAAAACTAAACTTCTGTGAAATCTGTCCAGTATTTGGATGTTTAAACGTGCATACGGACGGATGGACACGGCCTTACGTGTGCGCGTTCACCTCGTGCATGTATCGCGTAATAAGTAACAGTATGGTACGCAGGATTGACCATTACACACGTCCAGACGAGGTGGTGGTAGCCGGTATCTGCTGTTGGCACAGTGATAAGGGGCAGGGAATCACGGTTCGATTCCCAGCACGGACAGAGTCTTTTTCTCGTCTGTACGTCTAGACCGCCTGTGGGGCCTACACAGTCTGCAGCATGTAGTGGGGCTGCCTCCCGGCGGTTAAACAGCCAGGGTGTGAAGCTGACCACTAACCTCCATCTAGTGCCGAGATTAAGAATGCATGGAGTTGCACCTCCAATCCTCCATAGAACTTCTTGGTGTGTTGCCCAGTTCAGTAGGAATGTTACCTTTCTACCTTACGTTTATCCACGTTTCCCAGCAGTTATGCGACGGTGGTTTCGTTTAACATATTTACTACGCATCTCACAACACAGGAAGAGACTGAGGTCACGTGATTAGAATATCTGTACGTCAGCTGCTCGGATGTCTTGGCTCTGACCTAAGCAAATCATCGTTTGGAGCATCCATCTGTTATGCACGCATGCTAGGATAGCGTTTTTACCCGATGTTGTGATAAATGAGTCCTCAAGGAAGATGTGACATTGCTTGGCAGCAAGGAGGTAGCAAAGGCGAAGTGGGATTTCTGCAGCTGTCTCTTTCTTTTTTCTCCGTGGCTCAACAGGCCCTAGTGGGACAGGGCCTCCTCATTGTTGAAGCTTCACGATGACACACACTTAGCCACGCCATACTCGGTAGGACTCGTCTGGACGAGTGATCAGCCCGACGCAGAGACCTCTACCTGACAACACGCAACACGTATGACAGACATCCACGCCCCGGGCGGTATTTGAACCCGCAATCCCAGCAAGCGAGCGGCCGCAGACCCACGCCTTAGACCGCGCGGCCAGTGGGTTCAGCAGTGGTCTTGTTAGTGGTTGTCGTTTTTGAGTAATTACTAACATGCTGCAGATAAGCATACTTGTTGTCTACCCAGCATCAATAGTCTATTGACTGGTTATTTCTTCTAATGGTGCCAGTCGTACCAAGTCACATTCTGTGTTTACGTTCGCTCGCAGAAGCTGTAGTTGATTTCGTTGTTCTTCTAGTAAGATGCAGCTGAACGTAGTTCATATGCCACTCATTCGGACAGACAATTGAAATGTACTGACAGTGTGGGAGTGACTGATTTCAACCGATGCCATTATTTGTCTTGCCGATAGAAGGCAATTGAAACGCGACCTCTGGAGCATGGTGGGGGGGCTGACTTTCCAGTTCCATCCAACACTCATGTATTAGTCCTTATTTATTTCCAGAGTGGTATATATATCACAGTGCGGGTAGCGTGAAAGCTTCAGTTTTGCCGCTGTTACTGAACTGCACGAGTGAGGCTTCTAGGTAGCGTACCTAGACTTCTTGTAGATAGCTGCATATGGTTTCCCAATTTAGGTATTATTAATTACATAAAACAATATCCACAAAATGCACAATAGTATAATATATAGATTTTACAATTACAACACTACCACTTCGACTCCGACATGTTTCAACCCTCTTTGGGTCGTCTTCAGGGAGTACACGTAAATTGTATATTATAAAACGTATCCTTTTTATAAATAAATTGAAATTAGTTGTTGATGTTATTAGATAGCCCGAAGCCTGTAGTAGAGACATGCATTTGATGGAGTGTTTCATATAAGGTTGTTTTTATAATTGTATAGGATGACAATTGTTCATGTCGTAGAAGCACCACTATATACAAGCTGATGTATACTCCCTGAAGATGACCCGGAGAAGGTCGAAACATGTCGGAGTTGAAGTTTTAGTGTTTTAATTGTAAAAATTTTTATAATATTTCGCATTTTGTTGGTGGTGGTTCGTGTAATTATCAATTAATGCACGGACGTGAATAACATAGAATTAGATACAGCTAGTTCATTTACAGATCTGAGTGTAATGCGTCGTACACTAGATTCAGTGAGTATGAAGCTCTGTGCTCAGAACCTGTCGTAGGATGGAGTCTTTCCTAATCTGTTGCACTTTTAATGATTTACGAAAGTAGAAAATTTCTTCCAACATTTACCACAGTTGGTTCTACGCTCCTTTTCAGCAACCTGTGATTAACTGGAAAAAGCACCATATGTTACTCCCTGAAGGTCTGTCTTATATATTACATTGTAAAACCTTCTGCTTTGCCTACAGAGTGTATATATGTCGTTCTGTGGTTCTCAGAATAAACAACAATTATATCTGTATCTAACATTAACCGACAGTTCTTTGTAACGGAGAGTGTGAGTATTGTCTATGAGACAGGAACTGAACTGATACGTAATTTAGATAAATTTAAGGCCCTATTTGGTAGAGAGACAGCACGTTATCTTGTTAGGTTAGGTTAGGTTAGGTTAGGCTTCAGTCTTTCGTACTTCCGACTGGAATAGCGTGTAACTAAAGACGTTCGCATTGTGAGAAGTAATGGTTTGAAAAAAAAGAAAGGGCCGAGGAATTTTGATTTAGTGGTTAATGCTAAAGTGTATAATTTGAAAAGATGATGTGGTTTTTGGAGTAAGGGGCTTAATTTTGATAAAAAGAATTTAAAGCAAGGGGCAAATGTAAAATCTCAATACAAAATTTTATTTTATGTAGAATACGCCTATAGGCCTATGATGACCTTACACGTAAGACCACCAAATTAATTTTTCAAGTGGTTAACTTCTTTTTCGTTCTTTTGACATTTCGTTGTAATGACGTATTGCAGACCCACTGTTGAACCCAGTATCGCAAATACGCTTGTTGTCGTTTCTGGGACAATACGGCACTTTGTACCGCCGTTTTTTCGTTATCTCAAGAGACATAGGAAACGTTTCAAACCTTAATGTGGTGGACTTACTTCTGTCCCCTCCCCCCTTCCTGTTCTCCTGTATTCACGTGCCCCCAACAAAAGAGTAGCCAGTTATTGTCACGTGCTTCCCCGCCCCCCAGAGATTGTGGTATTGAGTGCGAAAGTAGCGGTATTCACTCGCCTCTACCCATGCGTGACATTGGTACCACAATGCAGTCACACCGTGACTGGGTTCTGACATCTCTGATGACGTTTGATGTGACGTAACGCTTTCACTTCCGGTCGGTTTGGGAGGTTTCAGTTCTGACAGAGCGAGCTATGGATTCGGTGTAATTACAGCCGCTTCTGGAGCAGTTTCACGAACAGATGTGAGCTCCGAGTGGTTCCGACTGGTTGTATAAAAAAAGTCGTTTTCCCGGTAAAGTCGGCTTCATATCTGCGCAGTCCGTCGACTCTCCATTTCAGTAAATATTGTCGAGCAACTTAATGTAGTGGTAAAGCTCTAGGCTTGTATTCGATGTTCCTGGTTTGAATCTCGACCGGGCACCGGCTAACCTCAAAAGAGTTTTCGTGTTTTTCTCAGTTCCTCCAATAAATGCTGGGATAATACCTCACTTAGGCCACGAGCACTTCCACGTTCTTGCCAATTTTCCGTTTACCACCACTACTACCATCGACGCTATCTAGTCTGAAACTTGACAGCCATCATCGCCGCCTCCACAATCACCACTACCATCACCACCACTATCCTATGTACTACCCATGGTATGAGTCCCATCCGGCACGGTAATAATCGATAATAGCCAATAACAATCTATAATACCCCATAGTAATCGATAATAATCGACAGTAATGCATTCAGGCCGATAGTAGTCGATAAGTCGACTATAATAATTGACAGCAAAACAGTAATTGATGTTAATCGATAATAATCGATACTAAATTACATTAAATTAACGTTTGATTTGTCTAAGAATAAAGAGTGGGTCGTGGAATAGCGCGTGAATATTATGGCAGCCCATCATATCATGGAAACGTGACTGACTAAGATGTGGTAGTGCAGTACGCGGGTCACTGTAACAAGGATTTTCGTATAACTAGGATCGTACCAGTATAAGGCCCTACTCTTCCAGGATATAATTAACAATACACACCTTTCACCTTGTGTCGGATTACGAATGCTGCATGACGGACAAATTTCAGCTGCATTGCTCCGCGATAAAGCGTTGCTTGCCTGATCCCCGGCGTGCACCATCTCTTCGAGCGCAATTCCAGGCAAGCATATTCTGTCATCTGTCATGAAGTCAGAATTAGAGAATGCTCGTGGTGGGCGAGACTTTTAAAAACCCTCTGTCCATAATTTGCTACTTACCAGTGCCTCGCTTTCCCGGAGACGTAATATATGACTATTACACAACTATGTGTTTATGGAGCATACTGAAACGCCTGATTTTGTGTAATTTTTTAGCAGTTCATTCGATGGTTAAGAGAGCAAAGGCGTCAAAATTATGACGATTCTGTTTCTAAGCAATTAGATTACGAGCTCACCGAATAAGAGAGATGATATTTAATATTATACATCTTCCGTGCAGTTGTTCTACATACATAAATCTTTATTTATTACCAAGCACCACACTTTATGTATACAACCTCTAACATGTTTCGACTGAGTTACCCAGAGTCACCACGATAAGACCAAACAACGGAGACCATAGCCAGGGTTGTCGACCACACAACATCAGAAGTGGTTCACAACAGATGTTTGGGCAGAGAATTATATGTTTTATACTTTGTTATATTTTATCCTTTAAAATCCTATGTACATATTGTTTTATGATTTTAAATCAACATGTAACAAAGAATACAAACTGCAGCATATGTATGATTACCATTGTGTGATTTACTGCCAGCTGCTTATTGTCTACAGTTGACTTCCTCATGATCAGGGGATAACTCAGTCGGAGGGGGAGGAGGGGTGGGCTGCTGGGCTGCAGTCCAAAATTTAGAAAAATGGATTTTGCAGACAAGATGATGTCAAATGTTTTACATGAGTTACCCTTCAACCGAAGTCAGACACTGAAGTCAGCTGATGACTAGTACATTACAAGCTGAAAAATAAACTACAAAACTAAGGAAGTCTTAAATGAACTTAACAAAACAAAGAAGATCAGACCGTGTCATTTAAAGTTGGTGAGTCATGGAATATGTAGTTACATTTATATGTATAAATGCATTAGTGAACAGTGTTATGTTACTGTTCTATTTGTGACATGATTTTTATAATATAGTTTTTAAAATCAAACATAAATTACATACAGCAATGTGTATAGTCTCAGGTCCCATCCCCCCCCCCCCCCGGCCAATAAAAAATCGCGGGCGTGCGTGATGCCAAGTGCCTTGCCTATCTCATCTGTGTTGATTTGATCACCATAATGACACTTGCTGCACAGTGGAGCTACATATTAGAAAGCTGCTCAAAATATATAATTTTCGCTGTCGTCCTGTGACGTCTTACATTTATACATTTCCTCATGCCCTTCCTCTTACATTCATAGAATCCCGTCAGCAACCTCATCTGATACAGCCTCATCATCTTATGAATAAATGCTGTGGAAAGTAAAGTGCCTGCAGAGTGAAGTTGGCCACTCACCTCCATCTTGTGCTGAGGTTAAGTATTAGTGGAGCTGTGCCAACCCCCCCCCCCCCCCCTCCCTCCATGCCAATATTTTAGTAATGGTCTTATGTTTGATTGTTGTAGGTTTCCAGTCCAGTGGCCACCAGAGAGGAATGACTGAGGAGGTCTGTAAAGTGAAGACTCTTGGAGCCCACAGCTCTGTATCAGACTGCAACTCAAATCATACAAGCAATGTTGCTGCCACAACTGACAAAAATGGTGAAACAACTTCAAGCTACATCAGCAATGCTTCTTCACAAGATGTCGACTTCATTCAGGATAACTCTGACTATCAGTGGTTTCTGGACTACGGGTAAGTTTTTCTACACTCCGATAACAACTGCTAATGAGCCAGTGGAGGTAGGCATGTAAAACTGTGTGTGAAGATATATTGCGAATATATCAACAGAGTCTTGAATAGTGTACTGTGACTGCATATTGCAAATCAGGCATGTCTGATACATAGTAATAGTGTCCTGTCACGTGTAATTGGTAGATGTACAGAAAAATGCAAATATGAATGGTAATTCGCATATTTATGTACATACATACAGTAAGAAATATTAAAAAGAAAATAGGCCTACAATTCACAGCTGCTTTCTCAGGACCTTGGAATGAAAAATCGTAATTTCACTCATGTTTTATATATAGTATGTTTCTGAGGTTAGGAATGCACAACAAGGGGAAAGCATTGAAATCTGTAGCTTGTGGTTCTTCATTACAGTTACCGCGACGGATCGTCCACCACCCAGCACTCGCTGCACCATCATACAAGTGTCCTCTCTTCTCTGGCCACATCATATGCATGCGATGACCTCAGTTACTATGATGACATGGCCAGGAATCTAGACGCAAACTTAGCTGAAGTAGACATGGAGGACTTCCGCACTGAGGATATCCATTCAATCCTCACCACACTACCAGCGATGTGCTGTGGAGAACTTCAGGTACTAGTAATGAGAGAAGAGACAAAAGTGTTGTACTTAATGACACTGTCAGTTGCTGAGAATATAAGGTGTAGTAGTAGTAGTAGTAGTAGTGGTGGTGGTGGTGGTGGTGGTGGTGGTGGTCGGTCGGTCGGTCGGTCGGTCGGTCGGTCTTCCCTAACACCAGGTTTCCTACAGTACACTGATGAATGGAGTGTGTGTATGAGAGTGTTGGTGGAATGGTACTGACAGATGAATATCAAAGTACATGAAACAAAACCTGTGCCAGTGCCAGTTTGTCCACCACAAATGGAATGGCCAGGGATCGAACCTGAACCCCCATGGTGAGACGCCGATGATAATTAATTCCATGTACTGTGTCAGCTGGACTTTGTGCTGGCAACATGTATTTAGTAACGCATCAGAAGTGAGAGTTGAATTATTAAACTTACAAGTAGTGTGTATGAAGAATTCTGCATTTAGTGATGTGATGGCATGTAGCCTAGCTTAAGTTTACCAACTTTGCGGAGCAGTATGCTGCCACCGTATTGAGGATGGCCTCACGTTTCAAAAGACAGTCTTAAGTCACTGCCATGATATCTTCAAATATTGAACAGTGTGCGTGTGTTTCATGCCACTTAACAGTAAGTTACAAAGGTCACCCTTAGTCTTGAATCATTTCCTCTTAAGTGTAGCAGGCCTGATGCACAGATGTAACTACAGATGCCAGTTCTTCAAGATTGTTGAAGTAATTCCAAGAATATAGTGTTGTATCTCTTTAATTAGCGTGTACAACAGTAGCCAGAGTGAATTTTAACAGTGTGTGGCTGCAGTACCTGCCTAAACACTTTTAAGCATGCATTTCTTATAAATAATACATAAAAATTTAATGACTACATCAGAGAAAACACACTTCATATCTGTCACAAAGAATAATCAGTTCATGCTGTTTAGGAAAAGAATTACTGTTTATTCTGAGAATCATACACAGCCTATTAGTACACTCTGAGGACAAAGTGCAGAGGTTTTGTGTATTAATGCAAGTAGTGTGTATAGTTAAGAATTGGGCATTAAAGGATTAACAGACTGTTGTACACCACCACTTATTTTTCTGGTCTTTACTCATGGGCCTGAATCTTTTGTTGAAATGTGTGTGTTAGTACAGTTTATACCAGAATGAGTTGTAACGCATGATGTGAATCTTGTAGCACATGCCACACATAAACAAAGTAGAGCTTAGAAATTTGAGCTGTTGTTAACCAAGGTGATGTTTATGTAAACCTGGTATGTAATGTGCACTCAGTATGCTTAGTGGTGCTGATGAAGATTCAGATCTGGGGTGGTGCTCTGTATCGATTGGTAAATAGTTACTGACGTTTCAGAGGAACATGTGCCACCATATACAGGGCCATGCACTCCAGGACGAGTTTTTGACTGCTTGATCCCAAACAACAGCTCACAGAGAGGCTGATTGAAGTTTCAACCATTATCAAAGTCTTACCCAGTTAATGCAGGAGGGATCAGAATCCATGCTATGACACATCCAAGCTATTATAATGGCCAAAGGTGGACCACAACAAGGTATTAGGACAACTGTGCCCAGCAGCAAAGAGTAACATAAAAACTTATTTAACTTGTATAGTTTTTGTAATGAAGTCTGTAAGGAAAAAAAAATTCCTCATTTGTTGGTTGTCCACTGTACTGCCTCCATCTTCAGCTGCTGTAGAAGGCCATATCATTAGGTAAACCTCATACCTGGTATAGTCATATTTCTTAATCAGAAATTGTTGTTTGACAGTCTGAACGTGAAGGTGAGATGTTTGCTAGTGTCTCGGGTTCCATGATGGCCAAGTTTGACTTCGACTCTTCCTTAAGCCCTCACACCAGCTCTCAGGTATGCACCTGGCCAATGCCATTCTCGTGATTATTGTAAATGTATAGTACTGCATGAATGAATCTATCACATCTGTTGTTATGTAACAGTTTCATGAAGAACAGAATGAGTTTGAGTGGGTAACATAGCCCTAAATTATGGCAAATGAAGCCCAAAATATCAGTTGTAGCTCACATCTAAAGTAGTGCTATTTTAGAAATGCTGCCACCTCTTCTGGGGAATTTTTAAATATAAACATGAGTTCTGTTTTGTTTCATGTGTTTCAAATGAGCATGTCCATGCTGTGTAACCTGACACAGAGAATCTCAAATTAGGTTGCCTTACTTACCACCGCTGAAGTAATATTTAATATTTGTGTGTGTGTGTGTGGGGGGGAGGGTTACTGTGTTTTAGAGCAGTCCATATAAGTTTCAGAAATACAGAGACACAGAACTTGAACTTTGGGTATTGTGGGATGAGAACTGGTCCATAGTTCACAGTTTGGAAAGTAGTAGTCAGATTTTCTTACGTAAGTTCACTAATATGTTTATTTTGATTTGTACCCACCCAACCACCTGTTCAGTAGGGTACCAGACATCTTACTGTGGTGGTAAAGTAACTGGAGAATGAAGTAGACCATCACCTCCATTTAATTCTGAGGTCATGTGGTTCTCTGAAATCAGTTTCCCTTTCTTTTGCTATCCTCAGAACAGTCTCTCAGTACACAAAGCATAAACTAAAACAAAATTCACATGTTTATCTGTAAGATACGGTGTATAAAAATCCATTTTGCAGCTGGAATAAGAGGCAGCTTTCTTAACTGCTGTTTCTCTCTCTCTTTCTGTCTCTCTTCTCTCTCTGTCTGTCTCTCTCCCCCCCTTTCCTGCCCCCACCCCTTCTCTCTCTTTCTATTATATGAAATTCTGGTAACAGAAGTGCTTTGATTATAAAGAAAATTTAATATACACTAATCAGAAGACAATTACCTTGCAGTATTTCAATAAGTTTATATATTTTACTGTATTTTCAATAATGCTTATTCTCTAAAATGATTAGGGAGAAGATTCTGCAGGCTCCACTGACACCATGTCCATCTGCAAGTCAGAACTTCTATTCTCCCCAGTGAAGGAATGCCCTCTCCCTTCCACCAATTTCAGTGTTGACTCGCTCGACTGTGACCTTCTCACAGAACATGATATCATGCTGACCTGTCAGGCTAATAAGGACAACTACACCATTGCCTTTGAAGGCAGTATGACATTGTATTCTGAAGATTCCGACTATCATGAAGCAGGTATTCTGGGAGTCAGTTCATTGAAATAATTGAATGTAATTCCTAAGTCATTGTTGGTTTGTTGTTTGATTTTCATCACACTAATCCATATATGAAATGATTTTCCTGCAGGTACATAAATGTGGTATCTAGTTGAAATGATATCTAAGCTTACATCCTTGCATTGTCTAAGGTATTTTTATTAGCTGAAAAGTATATGCATATTACATTGCATTGGATTATAATTTCTTTGCAGTTATTAAATCTCATTCTTTAATTCAGAAGGAGAAATGCTACAAGGATGTATCACTTAGTCAGGAACCACAAGTTCCCCTTTCTGTTTACCATGTTTACATATGTTTCTCATTGGAACTGTCACTAGAATTGCTCTTTCTGTAATTAAGCTCTTCAGATAAATAATACTTGTCTTAGGTTTAGTGTTGGTATTATTAGATGTCCTAAATATGTTCAAGTACATGCACTGCAGTATTTATTATATGTCTTCAGGTGAGAGTGAAGCCACAACTTCTGGGAGTAACAACTGGTCAAGCACTCGATTTGCCCATGCAACTGGTGGACGAGGTGGAGGGGGTAGCCGTCCATTGGACACATCAATGGCATGTTCAGATTCTGTCTATACAACATGGAGCAAGTTAAAGAAACGTTCGAGTGACATTCAGTTGACACGTCACCCATCTGGCAACAACAATACTACATGCTCTGACGGAGTAAGCATGACAAGTTTTCAGCCTGTGGATGCCACAGCCCTCAAGAGTCAAAGTATGCCAAACCTGTCACGACAGCGACGAAGGTGTGCATTGGTTTCTGTGAGCAGCAAACTCAGCAGTGCTATGAGTTCATCGATGGAGTCAGAACCAAGGACAAGACTTGCAGGTGTAGGGGGTTGTGTGAAGCTGTTTGATGTGCAACAGCAGCACCACCATCATAACAGCAGCAGTCTTCACTCAGCACACTCTGAAACAAACAGTTCAGTGGATGGTGCCAGCAGCTGCAGTGGGGGAGTTAGCCGGAAGCAGCATAACTTCAGCCTTGTTAAACTTTTTATGAAACAGAAGAGTGTCAGCAATGAGGGGATGTGTTATGCTATGGACCAGTCATATGCCAGTGAATGCTGGCCAGCTTCTAACAATAGTCAGTCAGAAGGAGAGAGTGATTCCTACAATCAAGACAGTATGAGACAAAGACCTCATCGTACGATCAACAATGCTGCACCTGCCACTATTCTGAATGTGGCTCGTGATCTGTGTGGTGTGGAGGACCCTGAGAATAGTGCTTGTGGTTGTCTTAATGATTGCCGTTGTGAACTGCATGATACACAAAATGCCTGTGATAATGGTAACAAGACAACAGCAGATTATGGTACTGAAAATGGAAATAATTGTAAGACAACATTGGCTGATGATCTGGATGGAGCAACCAATAACTGGATTAGAGCAGATGACACTGCTACTGACTATTCCACATACTGCTTTGAAGATAGTCTGGTGGAACCAAGGAGGAATGATGACTCTTATACCCATAAACAGCATGAGCTTATTGAGGAAGAGGAAGAACATGGGTCTGACCGATCCGAGTCAGTTGAGCAGTTGTCAGAGAGTGTCTCGAAGATAGAAGAGTCTACTCTAGATATAGGAGGGAACAGCTGTATTAGTGACCAGCAGGAAGAGCACTTTCCAAACTCTAGTCAAATGAACATGTACAAGTTGTTAAAACCAAAGTGTAGCAGTAGCATTACAAAGAACATAACATTGTTCAATGTTAACAATAATAACAGTATTGAGAGAGAAGACATCCAGACCACTCCTGGGAGGAAGAAACAGGAGAAGGAACAGAGTCAGAGCACTCAGACCACAAGGTTGAATAGTTTTGGTAGATCAACACCTTCAGCATCTGGTGAAAGCATCAGTAACTGCAGTTCTAGTGAGGAAACAGAACCAACAAGAGTGCAGAACTTATCACCTTCTAGGAGAAAGGCTTGCAGCAGCCCTGCTACCATTGCATTGACCAGGAACACAGCAACTCAGATACCAGTGCATCTTATGCATCGCAGTATCCAAACTTCAGGGTATGCTGATGTTAATGTTCTCAAGTCAGCTCCTTTCAAGCTTCTGGAAAGTCCTAATGGAACTTCGCTAGTCAAGATCATCTTGCCTAGTATGAAAGCATGTCCAGGAGAAGGCAAGTTGGGAGATGAGGCAAGGAAACCTGTCTACGTATTTTATCCAAACTATACATTACCTGACTTAGCATTCCTTAGAGAGAAATGGAAAGATTTAGACATTGCAAAAATATTTCTAATGCCTCAGAAATTCTCACCTCCCCCTTCTCATGAGCCTGATAAAATGACTTCCCAAAGAACAGCTACAAATAGCAAGAAAATGGCAAGTACTGGTAAACCTCAGCGTCCCTTTTCCTGCAATGATGTGGAAGCTCTTCGCAAAAAGGGGTTTGGTCATATTCGAGATTGGGATTCACTGACCTTCCTGCTTCCAAGAGAATATCGTCAGGTACTGTCTGAGGTACCAGAAATTGTGCATCACTTGAAGGGTAAGAATGAAGATTCACTTCGACCATTGTTCTGTGTGTCTCCCCCTTTACGTTCATGCAGCAAGGTTTCAAGGCCTATGAGCTGTGACTGTGCATCGTTTGTAACAACTGCAGAAGGAAAGCCCCTTCCAGCCTGCAGTAATGCAGCAACAAATGTATCCTCATCATCTAGCACTGCAACACAGCCTTCATCAGGCTATCGCGGTTCCTCAACCATCCTCACAGATTCATCTTCAAATCACAACCCCAGCAACTACAATCCCCTTTTTGTTTACCGTTATGACAGTGTAAGCTCAGAGTCTAGTCTAATGATGAATCAGCCAAAATCAGCAGGTGCCTCCCAGCCACCAGCACCCCCTCTACCCAAGCGTTCAATCTCCCTTCCAGCTGGAAGAGAAGAGTCAGGCCCTGTGCAACATATTGAATCTTATACTCATCCATCAACACCACCCAGACCACCACTCCCACGAGGAATTCTGCGCAAGTCTCTAGAGAGCAATAACAATAATGCAGTCCACTATAATTGCAAAGCCCATAAGAACAGTGCTAACAGCAAAAGGTATAGCATGTTTGAGCTAGGAGGCATGTCAGAGGTTCGCAGGGAAGTGGAGGACATTTTAGTGCAGAACAAACGGCGGTCTCTTCAAGATGTTGACTTCTCAGAATACGCTGAGTCACCAAGGAAAACTATGGGAAGGTCTAAAATAGCTGAAGATGTAAGGAGGAAAATCCCATCAGAGAAAGATGTTGATGAAATGGAAGATGAAGAATTTGATGATGAAGGAGTAGATGCTGGAACAGATAGCAGCTTGGAGGAGGGCCATCTGGATTACCAGGTGAATATTTTTTTCTTATTCCATACCTTGGTAACTAGTGATAAGAATTTTAGCCTGCATTATCACAGATTCATTAGTGATGCACTCTTATTTAACCTCAAACACAGTATTAAAGTTTCCATTATTGCAAGTAGTTGTACTTGTTTCTTGGAACAAGCTGTAAAATGGTACTCAATAGTGAAGAAGCGCCTACTTGCCAGCCATTCAGACATCATACTAGTTCATCATGGGAATGAGTGTCCCACTTCATGATTAAGAAAAGAAACTTATATTTAAGGCCTTTCTGCTGATAATGCCATGTCTGTCTCAGTTTGTATTAACAAAATAGTTTCTTGTTGAAGCTCTGAGTTTCATAAATTTTTCAGGTTCGACCTCCAACACCACCCATTCCAAGAACACCTGAGGTAGAACAGAGATATTGCTTCACAAAAGCAAAACCTGAAGAACAGGATATAGACAAAGACAAAATCGTTCAGTTGGAGGACTTTCTACATATGAGCGGTCTGTCAATTGTCTGCTCGGGCGAGAGCCTCGGTGAATGGAATGAAGATGACATGATGAAATTACGTCAGCAAGTCAGTATTTTCCTCTCATCTAAACAAAATGGAAGCATCTCATCCCATCAGGTAAACAATGAACATGGTGACAAACCTGGAAGAACTCCTAACAATACTCCAGAACACCATGGGGTGTGTGACTCATCATGTTGTGGGAAGGCAACAGGAGCAAAGAAGACCGTGAGCTTTGCTGAGAAAGTGTGCATTCATGTCCGTGAGACAGGCACACCAACTGATGCAGCTAGTGACAGAGCTCTATTGTATACCCCTCCTAATTCTCCCAATGTATCAACAAACCTTGGGACACAGAGGGCATATCAGGTACACAACTTCTTTGTTTGTTGTTTATATTTGACATTGACCACATAGGCCCTAAGTTCTTAGAACCTAGTGACTTGTATTCAAGATTGATATTAAAAGGGTGCCAGATGTGATCTCATCCAGTACCACTAATGCATGAAATAAGAAAAATATATGTTCTTAACATCGACAACCTCTCCTTTGAAGATGGAAATGGGGTGCACTGTTGAACTGTCGTTTGTATTAAATGTACCTTCTAGAATGGAGAGTGCCTAATATAACTGCAGTGCTTCCTGTTGTGAATTTTGATGTGGAGGTCAGGTGCAGTGGGAAGCAATTTAAAGGCATTGTGTACCATTGTGGTGGACCTGACCTGTGCAGGTTTCACCACTGAGTGCAGCACATGTTCCTTACTTCTCCTGAGTTGAAAAATGGTCTTACTTGGAGAGCCAAGCAAAAGAACAACTTCAGTATTTACTTAAGTCATTAATTTGGAATGCTAAATATCTTGACATTTGAAGGAATGTGCAAAATGTCATTATTCATTATGCCTTACACTTGTAAATTGCAGTATTAATACTACTGAAACCTGTACACTAATTCTCTGTAAGTGTTCACACTTAAAACCTGTGCCAGGCCAGAGAACAGAAATGTAATTAACCCTTTAAAGACGAAGCGTATCTGTTTTATATAAGGACTCGGTGCGTACCGCGCTGTAAACACTCTCCACTTCGGTTATAAAAACCAGTCTCTTAATGTTTTATAAGGCAAAAGTTGCTGTTTGTTCTGAGATCCATACAAGACACATAAACGCAGTGTGGACACCACGTAGAATCTTCTGATGTTAAAACCTGGTGGTACGTAAAGTTACCACTAGGCTTTAAAAGGTTAAACTGTATTTTAAAAGTAGTGTTCATGGGCAGTCTGTACCTGATGATAAAGCAAGGAATTTGTAATGAACGCACTTTGTTGTCAGTCTGTCAGTATGTTTATAATCTGTCTGTCCTTCCTTTCATTTATGCAGTTATGTAATAATATCTATATCTCATCACTTTGACAAAATTCTGATAAAATTATTTCTAAAACTCAATGATAAAATATGAATTTGAACAGTTTAGACCTGAAGGTGTATTTCAAAATCTAATGTGATTTTTATCTTTATTTTGTTAAATGTATACCAGTTAGGGAACTGTTTTGTATAAATGTTTTGAGACACTTCCTAACACTTGATTCAATGTACAGAGAACACATGCATATTTCCGCTTTTGTTAACAAATGTGCTGTGAAGTTTACCCATTCCCAGTAAGTGACAGAATTTGTTATGTGTGCAGTACAGTTTTAAATATAAGATAACTTTTATATTTACTACAGTTTTGTATCAGTTCTTATCAAAAGCACTAACTGGGTGCAATAGCTTTTCATTGTATTTATAATGGTGCACATACTTGACCCATTAGCTTTTCATTGTATTTATAAAGGTGCACATTCTTGACCCATTCTGTAATCCATCCAGCTGAGTATCAACTGATTCTGAGGAAGCTACTTCCATGTTATTTTACAGTGTAACATGCTGGTTATGCTGTGATGCTAATGGCTTGTTTCCCACTAAGGTTCTAACCAAGCAGTAATGGCAGCAGTCAGTTAATGATTTCTGAAAAACTACTTTACTTGCACAGATTTCTTCAGGTGTTTGGAACAAGGCATAGCTGTTTGGGTAGGTGGTTCTTAATCCATATTCTTTGCAATGATCAAGAAAAATAACAAAGCGCAGAAGCCTTCAGATTATAGAATTTTATAGCATTTTCAGATTGGAGGGTTTATTTATACTGAGTTTAATTGTATGTGGTTGTTATTCTGAATAGCACATTTGCACAAATTCTCTTCTACTGTTCTGAAGTCCAGCACAGATTGGCTGGAGTGATCACTGGCAAAACCACATTGCACAAACATTTTTTGGTAAAAATATGGATACGTGAACATGGACACTTAGGGACATGCCATAAATTCATATACTACATATGTATATTTTTGGACATTTAAAATTTGCACAGTGCTGACATAACTGATGCTGCCAGCTTCCAAGGAAGCTGAGTGAGCAGCCACTCACATATATCCAACTGTTAAAGTTCCCAGTGTTTGGCAAATTTTTCCCCACATATTTCTTTATTTTAACTGTGTATAATGAAAATTGCGCTGAGCAAAACCACACTGGGGGAGAGTTTAGTGCAATACTTGCTGTGAAAGTAATGATTAATAACATATGTTACCAGTGCAAGCTCAATCCCCCATTGGTGGATATGCCCATCCGAGAAGAAGCTGAGTGCAGTCCTGATGGATATGCCAGCCCACCAGCTGAAGGAACAAGAGTAGCTGTAGTGCCAAGCATTAGTATAGCCCAGCGTCCAATCCCCATTGATCTATCTCAGAAAAGGGGTGAGTTGTATTTTTAAATATATGTAGTCTAATAATAAAGAACAGAAGGAGGTTTAAGTTTCAATACTTCCACAGCAGGTGTTGCTCATATGATGGTCTTCAGGGGGCTTGCACCATATGGAATAATAAGCTTGTTCTGACATTTTAGATTAACAGTAGTGTGTACTGCTCTGTACACCATACCTTACTGGTTATGTCACACACACACAGTGTACAGGACAAGATCTCCAGGAGATCAGCACGCTTGTACACATTGCTGCTTCTAATGGATGTAAAATGTGTTGTTTTGTCCCTGTCACTGTAAGGTGGGTACATTTCTTACAGCACTGGTGACAGCAGTGAATGATGCAGTGGAACAAATAATCTGCCACTTCTCAGCAGCTGAGAACCAGGCACACTGCAGCATCCTTGGAGACTCAAGTCAGACCCCTGCCTGTGCCCAGCTGGCTCTCTCCAAACTGTGCCCTGCTCTCTATGCTGTCCTGAGTGATGGCCTGCAGCCTACTCTGCACACAGCATTTGGTTCCATTCAGAACTCAGTGTGGCAAGTTGTGGAGGCTTCTGCTCAACAAGGTAAAATAAAATACCTCTGCTTGCTGTGAAGGCATATGGAGGAGTGTAGATAATGTTCCACGAACTATATTTACAGTACTAAATGGAGGTGAGTCGTCAGTTTCAAGTTGTGAGCACTTTACCATACCCATTGAATAGGAGGTTGTATGGATCCTAGGATAGGTATGAATAGGTTGGAGAAGAGGAAACACTGTGGCCTGTATCAGGAATCACACTACAAACTGCATACTGTGTCCTTATTATATCAAAGTCTGGCTGTGCCATGGCTGATGTGGTTAGTCGCTGACCTCTCACCACAGACGCCTTGGTTCGATCTCAGGCCAGATTTTTATAGTGGACAAAGTGGCACTGAGACATATTTTCTTGGAGTACTTTAATATATTACCATCAGTATTATTCCATTAATGCTCCATATTCATGTAGTCATCTGTCACCATTGCTACATGATCTTAACAGTTGAGAGCATAATGAAATAACACCTTTAAAAATTGGCAAAATACAAATCCAGCGCAGACTGAAAATTTGTATTATTGATTTTACACGCTTGACAGTGTTGTTATAAGTTATGGAATTATCTTTGCAATGACCTCTACAGTCATGGACTGTTCTGACAAGCAAAATCCTGTCCCACGCAGCAGGGGAGGAACCAACAAGTATTACATATGAACCACTGTTGTTACTCATGCCAGACAGCTGTACAACAAATGGTGAGATTTAAAACAAGAAAAGTATATTCGTATCTGTCAATATAGTGGCAGGGGTTTTGTTTCCTTCAGAAATTTACATGGGAAAACTATCACTCTTGTAATGACACATAATCATCCTTATAATATTTTGAATTATGATGACATTGTCCGCAATTTCCACTTGTCAGTGTTCTTAACAGCAGTATAGTTGAAAACGAGACTTGGCAGTATGAAAAGTGTGTGGATGGTTTTTGAGTGTGAAGTGAGGATAGTGGTATAACATGGTCATCTGCACTGTGGGCTGTAATTTCACGTCTCTCCATGTGACAAATTCTTATTTTATTCATGTGTTCTTGTTTTATTTAATAATACTTTCAGTTGCTAAGATTTTATAACATTGAATGGTAGGATGGTTAGTGAATAATTTATTGGAAAATATGTCTGAGGAATTTCTGTTGGCCTAGTTGCAAGTGCTATACTGACTCTTGTCAGGAGGGACTTAGTCAGGGTAGCTGGTTTCTGGATTCAGATTTAAACACAGGACCTCCCAAGTACAAAGTAAGTGTTCTAACTAAGTGACCATGACATTTGATGGTGTTTTTACCAAAAATATAGTCCTGTGGCGAGAGCACTGATACATAGGTGAACATTATAACAGAACCCCAGTGCAATAACAGGGTTGAAATACTTAGTTGAAATTTAATTTATACGCTCTAGTATTACGTATTCTTCTCTCACAGGTCTAATGACAAAGGCCCTCAGTGACTTGGTTCTGAGGCTGAATGGTGAAGATGTTCTTACAGAGGGTCTGATGAAATTTAATGCATTTGTTTTCGGACTCCTGAAGTAAGTAAAATTTTTCATTATGCATTCTGGTTGAATTTCAGTACAGAAACATATTCTTTCATATCTAGACTAAGTTCTGAACACACAAACTTAACAGGTATACTGGTATCATTTTTGTTTTGTTGATAATTTGCCCATTTACAAAGTGTAAATCCTTCACATTGAAAACAGAATTATGATTGTAATTATTAATGTAAGAATTATTAAATATGTGTGCACTGGTTATTGACATAACATACTTTGATAAATCTAAGACATTGGTTTATTGATTTTACAAAAACATTAATTTTGAAAATGTTTTCTTTATAGCTGTGGATAGCATATCTTCATAACCTGACCCAGAAAATAATTATTTTTCACCATATATAATTCATTAATCATCATGCAAACTCCAAAAACAGTGTTCAGTTTTAATATCATTCTCCCATCTGTGTACATCTCTTCCAAGTGGTCCCTTCTCTTGTGTTTTTCAAATTAATATTCTGTATGTATTTGTCATATGTCCCATGTGTGCATGTTACAGCAATCTCTTCCTGCCTGATTTAATCACCACTAAAACATTAGGTAAAGGCTGAAAATTATTGAGATCATTATTTTGTAACTGTCTTCATTAATGACTTGCCTGTTTCATGTAAATAAAACATTTGTGTGTAATGCTACCCACAAAAGTTGTTCTGTTTATTTAAAGTTTAACATTTTAAAGCCTAGCGGTAACTTTACGTACCATCAAGAGTAACATTAAAAAATTCTAGGTAGTGCTCACGCTGCATTTGTGTGTTTTGTACGGATCTCAGAACAAACAGCAACTTTTGCCTTATAAAATATTAACTGATTGGTTTTGTATAACCGAATTGGAGAGTGTTTACAGCGCGGTACGCACTGAGTCCTTATATAAAACAGATACGCATCATCTTTAAAGGGTTAAATAAAGGTTTAGTACATTATACTGGGTTAGATGAGTAAAGTCCTCTTAATTTTACTAAATTCTACCACATTAAAGGAACGAATCTTTGAAATACCTCTGCACATTTCCCACGTCCTAGCCAATTCTGAGTTTAAAGTTCCCTGCACAGAAACCCTTCATTATTTCCATTCTGACCCAAATTTCGTCATGTTCTGTGCTGTAGCATGGCAGTTGCTAAGTATTTGATGCCTCCACCATTTTCATGCTTGGTTTATTCTTTCTTGGCTGGGAATAGGATATTTTAAATCTCTGAGTACTATGAGGCTTGCAGCCAGACTTTAACTTGGGGTAAGAATGTGACTGTTCAAAAATACAATGCTCAAGCAGCTGGGCCATCTGCATATGCTGCTGCAGTCATGTAACATTGTCAGTAAAATTTAAAAACTTGAACTAAGTTAATTGAATGGCCTGTAACCACCAAGTGTTATATTTGCTTCTTTTGCCATTTTTAATAACACAGTGTATAAACGAAAGTCTGTCAGCAACACAACCATAATAGTAACATTGTCATTGCATAGCTTATGGAACAAAATACAACTAACTGTGCCACAGTGTGTTGCAGATTCTGATGTTGATGTTTTTGAAGTCATCATCATTTTTCTATGCATTAAGAAACATGTCTTATTAGAAACTTAAAATAAGAACTGCTTCTGCAGAATTAAATTCCTTGAAATGTATGTACTGCACACTTTCATTTCAGGTATGTGTTTCTGAAATAAGGGACATATTTTGATAGTGATGTGCAAGCTATGAGATTAGACAGACTGTTAACAAGTGTTGATTTTAAGCTGTTAACAGGTGTTCCACATTTTATGTCACTATTTTCTATGAAGAAAATTATTTGTGATACATATTTAGCCACAAACAGAATTTGTAATGATCATATATGTAAGTTGTCGGTTCTCAGAAGTAGTAATTCTCATGTCTGTGTTGCACAGTGTGCGTTCGTTAGATGCATGGGCAGGATATTTACGCACAAGGGAAAGTGTCCTGCGAAAACATTATGCACCAGATGGTCTCCTGTTGCTGGCAAATACTGCAGGTGCTGCTGTAAGGGCACTCACAGATCAGCTGCTTGCATCTCTGCAGCCTTTGTCTCTGCTACCGTTCAAGTTGGATCTTCTCTTTGAGGTCCGGCAGTTGCATCACAGTTTACGACGAGTGGGATCCCTTCCTCAGCCAGACATCACTAGCCAGCAGGTATAATGTACCGTATAAACAAACTATTGATGCAGATTGAGAGGGTTAACAAGCTACATTTAGAGACCAAGGCTGTTGTTGTGCAACTGTACTAACCTCAAGTGTGCAAAAAATGTCTGCCTTTTGCAGAATCCACAGGTTCATTACTTTGTTCACAAAAGCCTACCACTGGATTCTTTCCTCATCATATA
Organism: Coptotermes formosanus; assembly: GCA_013340265.1. NCBI lineage: Eukaryota > Metazoa > Arthropoda > Insecta > Blattodea > Rhinotermitidae > Coptotermes > Coptotermes formosanus. The sequence goes on from BLKM01000137.1 coordinate 986,311, forward strand.
AATCCACTTCACACCCTCACACCCTGTTTTTTGAAGATTTATTTTAAATTATCATCCTATCAATCCTTGGTTACCAAAGTGGTCTGTTCCCTTGATATTTCTGACCTAAACTATTGTACAATTTTCCAATATCCTGCATGTGCACTGCATCAGAGCCCTCCTTGAGAACCTGGTAGTCACATTGTGAAGAAATTCCCAGCCATTTATGGAACCCAAATATTCATTGTCACGTTCAAAATTCCCAATGCTGGACCTTATCCTAGCCTCATTCTGCCCCAAAACATTTGATCTACGTAACATACATTTTAATATTATCCCATCTTCCATAAGTAGGTCTTCAAACTGATGTCTTCCCGTAAGGTTTTCCACGTAAACTTTATCATTTCCAACATGCATCCTCCCTGTGTGTTGTATCTCATCCACATTAATATGATTATCCTCCTGTATGGATAAGGGATCAGATTATGAGATCTCTGTTATGTAATTTTGATGTGTTAAAATCTTGAAATATGTTTGAAGTCTGCCACATTTTCAATGGCCATAACAATCTAAGCCATAATGTGTGTTTATAAAATATACCACTTTTGTTTATTGTTTAACTTAATTCATGTCTAGTTGAATATTCTAGCCGAAACATTTGCTTAAGTGGCCTGGAATTGGAAGTCATGGAGAGAACCTGTAATGTAGTTTTTAATTGGGTATTATGTAGTGTTCATATGTACTAAAAACCTAGGCCTTTTAATTTCTTATTTCACGTTGGTTGCATCTTTATAGCCTTCATCTTCATCTCCTACGAGTGGGAAATCTTGGACTCTGATGAAGTTTGTCCGATCAATTCAGAACAGCCTCAATCAATCTGGTGATGATGAAAACCAAGGAGGTTGGCACCATCGCAGACCAGTACCAACAGAAGTTCTGCCACGTGTTGAAGAACCAACACATCATCCTAACTGTACTGCTGCCTCTGCAGACAGCCCCCCACTTCCTGATCTCCTGGACTCATCTTCGTGTACCCACAAACCTTCTGCAGTGGAGGATAAACCAAGACCACGATCATGTGTTGACAACACAGCACAGGGAGCAAGTTTTTCACTTGTAACAGATATTGCAAGTACAGTAAAGCGTTGGAGTGGCATACAGCTTGGCTCAAAGCTTTTCCAAGCATTTGATCGTCTAGCAACAGAAGACACAGAAGAAGAATACTCAGACAGTCTAGAGAATAAGCCAAGAGGGCGAAGGAGACAGACGTCCAGTTCCTCAAACAATTCAACTAGTGACGACTATGGGGAGAACATGACTCGAGATGAGTCTGGCTCACCTGCACCTTTGGTGGTTGATAAAGCTGCAAAGATGGATGAAACAAGCTCAGGAGGGACTGAACCAGAAGAGAAAGCCGCATCTGTAACCGGAGAGGGGAAGTTCAGGAGGCTGCAAATGAAATGGGAAATGTTGAGTGGTAAAGAAGCAAGTACAAATGAGAAAGTTTCTCCAGGAGGACCAGCTTCTCCAGGTCAAGCTAGTGATGTTACTGGTGGAAGCACCAACACCAGTGTTACCAACAGCAGTCGATCAAAGATACCACGTCCTGTGACTTCACCAGTCAGAGCTTCAGGGATCCCTGTGCTGTCTCCGCAACAATCCACTCGCACCAAAAAGACTGTTGTAGCTCCACCTACCCCCACAAGCTCTTCACAGCTGAGAAGGCCAAGTAATGTTAGTGCCAAGTTTAAAATCAGTCCGTCAGGTGCAAAAGAGAGCAGTGATGGAAAAGATGGCGTTATTAAACCTCAGACTGGTAAAGCTGCAAATGTAAATATTCCACCTGTGGTGAAACGTCAGCCCTCAGCAGCAACACGATGCAGCAGAGTGGATCAGTTGCACAGTGAGGAGCAGGGGCATGGGCCAAAGGGACATGCAGTCAGACCGAGTAGCCTGCCATACCGACCAACCAACACAGTGCAGGGGAACAAAAGTGGACAGGCAGCAAATAAGGTAGAGGTGCTGAGGAGGGCTGCATCCTCATCGCTCAATAGGCAGAGGCATGGTGGCAGTCAGGATGGGCCAAGGTAATAAATATACTGCTTACTTGGATTTGAGGACTTTGTTCTTGTGGTAGGATAATGTCAAGATATTGTATCTTCTTCGTTAGAATCTAGGATTTTTACAGTGTCAAAATTTGCTACAATTTCTTGTAACACCTGTGCAAAAATGTCTTCGTATAGCTCAATAATTCACATCTTAACTCGTGTATGTTAGTTTATTGTTACTAATAAAACCATCTATTTTTGCATGCTTTTTCTTAAAGTAAACTACATTAAAATAAAGAAATTAAGAAACTGCTTGTTTATGATGATGTTGAGATAGTTGTACATGATCCGTCAGTTTCATGAGAATAATTGGCACACTTGAAAGGACTAAATTACATATGAAATATTTTTTATTAGGTTGACTCTTTTTTCAATATTCTAAACGTCTCAGTTTGGGATGAATTAGTTGAAATCTAATCTTCAGGGTTGTTGTACCAGAAATTTCTTAAGTTTTGATCATTGCCACTGATATCCTGTCTGTCACAGTAAGGCTGTATGAGTAAAACTGCACCCTTGTGTGTGTGTGTGTGTGTGTGTGTGTGTGTGTGTGTGTGTGTGTGTGCGCGCGCGTGCGCGCGCATGCATGTGCGCGTGTGCGTGCATGTGCGCGTGCATACATATGTATCATGAAAATGCTGGGAGCAGTTGAGCTGTAGCAGGCAGAATATATCTGGTAGTTACAAGAAATGTGAAAGGGAATCATTGGTCTATGGTGATATAGGTGCATGAAGATCCAAGATTTAACTTGGGACTACAGATTACCTTGTTGTACCAAGTTTATTTCTATTTTACTTAAGACACATGGCTCCAGTGCTCACACTGTGGTACTGTTATATGTACTATGTTACGTGGTTTCTTTTAGTCACTGATTTTAAGTAACTGTCTTTTGGTCATTTGAATTATAATGGTCACAGATGCTTTTCATTTTTATTATTCCCAGAACAAACAAAATAAATGCACCTATCTATACAAAAACAGTTTCCAAGGTTCTGTTCTTTGCGGTTCTGACTACGTTGTTGCAGGTATGTTCAAACGTTATGTCATCGCCTACCCTCAGATAGTGGTCACTTATCATTTAATGAAGGCGAACGACTGCGCCTTATATTGGAAGTGGATGAAAAGTGGCTACTTTGTTGCCGGGGTGACCAGAAGGGGCTGGTCCCTAGAACTGCAGTAAATGCAGGTCTGGTACCAAGGCAAGCTGTGATCGCATTACAGGACAACATCTCAAGATTCTAATCATAATTCAGAATTTGACAACACAACAGGGTCACATAACCCAGCCTGTAAGACTGTCCAAGACAAGAAAACTGGAAGGCATTTCATACCAGAAACGACTTTTGTGTAGAGTAAGTCTTATTAGATGGTATTTATCATGGTAAATAGTGCACTGTTTATAAAGTCTTTACCATTTACACATCTGGCTTACAACTTAAGTGCAACATATCTGATGTACAGATTGTACACCATAATCTTGTATCTGTTTGTAGTGACCAGTTGACTGTTGGTATGAAGTGTCTCATTTGTTTAGCATACCAGTTAGCAAAGACAGGATGCATTTTTCTGTCCCACATTAGGCTACGTTAAGCACAAACCAAACTTAAGGGGTTTTTCATTATTTGCAAAGCGCTTGCAAAGTGTGAATGTATTGCGTAAAAGTGGAAAGAATGAGGGAAGTTCAGTTTCTCTGTAGTGTGGAAGTAACAGTGTTAGGGTTTGACATTTTGGCAGTGTATTGTGGCTTTGAGATGTTCAGTTATTTGCAGACATTGACAACATTAATCATCATTTTGCTTGGTACTGTGTTGTACTAGGTACATCTTTGTTATGATGTAGATCTATATTGTGAAAAATCTGTGTCTCCTGTTGAGGCTAGCTAAGGAAATGCTATCTCAATTACAGACATTATGTACGCAGAGAGAAGCCTTTGTGAATTTAAGAGTAAATTCTTACAGCTGCCAAGTATTTCATCATACCAAGTTACTGATGTTGTGATAATTCTGTTTTTAATTCAGTGATCCTCATTTCTTACCATTATGTGCCTGTTGTGTGTTTACTGTTATTGTCACTTCGGGCTTGAAGCTGCTTATGTGTAATCTCTTTAACAGCTTTGGCTTTGTAAGGTGACCAGTCGTAGATGGCACCATTCTGTATCATTTTCCTGCACCTGAGCTTGTATGGGCCAGGTATACCCTGTTGATACCTTCTGGATCCCACTTTCAGCTCCCTCACTTCTGTATTATTCTTAGGCTTTGTTGTGTAGAATTTTGCTTCTTTTGTTTGTTGTGTTACTCTGTTGATAGTTGTTATTCTAACTTCATAATTGCATATAAATTAATTATTTTGTTTTAATAGCCAACAGATTTAATGGAGTATAATACTTAAAATGTCAGTTCAGTATAAAAAAGTTGCTGTATAGGTACTTGATACGTAGCAAAGCTTCAGATTAGGTAGGGGAAAGGAGGAGAAGTACTTACCACATAAATAGGTCAATATTGTGATGATAGAATATAAAAGCAGATATTTCACTCACACTGTGGACTACAAAAGCAGATATTTCCTCACACTGTGGAATATAAAGCAGATATTTCACTCATACTGTGAACTTTTATCAGTGAGAAATTATGTCCACTAAGAGAAGACTGGAGAAGAATGTGCTTGCCAGTCAGTTTTGAGTTACATAATTTTCTTAATGTTAAAGTTTACAGTGCAGGTAAATAACTTGGAGGTGTTTTATATCACAAGGGGGTCTGTGATCTTACTGTGGTAAATACTGTGGCTTTTTACTGCCAACCAGTTTGAATGTATTGTATTATTTTATTACCTTATTTCTTAATTAGTACCTGTAAGTACTGAAAGCAGTATGTCTTAACACTTATTTCTATTATTCAAAACCCTGTCTCTGAAATGTAACTACAACAGACATAACTTTTTGTTAAACACTGGTTTCTAAAAATGAGTGTTTAAATCTTTCTTATAATTTTTTATATGTACTGGTATGTACAAATTATCATTCTAAAAAATAGAAAAAATAAATAACTTCTCATCTATTAACTAAGATTAACAAGGACTTCAGAAATGAAAGTTCCAAGTGCCGCAGGAGCTACACAAAAGTGTGTCACATATAAAAAAAAGGGAAGATGTGTGAGTAGAGAATGTTACAGTGTAGAGTTCATGGCCATTAATACAGAATACTGAACATCATTTTTCACCAATATTATGCAGTATAGCCATTAATAAAAAATCATAGCCTGAATTGCAGAAGGATATCATTACTCATTGCTTTTTCAGTCATTGTTCTTGTAGCTGCACCTCCTGTCTCCCTTACATGTTAATCATTATATAATATGAACGTGCGTAAGATTAAATCTGGAACTTAAAGTTTCAGATTTGAGGTCTTCATGGGAGTAAAAACTTGGATTGTGGTCTTCAGCGTTATGATACCATGTACGTAGTTACGTAGATTTTAGGGGTACATGTTATTTTCACCTGCTGGATGGAAGATTTTATCTGTAGATCCTTGCTTGTTAAATGCATCTCCTTTCTTATCTAACCACCGTATTTAAGTACATATTAAATGTGGGGCATTAAAAGAATACATGTAACGTTCCTAGTACCTTGGTTTTACGCAGCAAACACTGCAGGAACCAGGGTAGTGTAGTTATTATGATAACCAGACTACCAGCTGGACTACTGAGGAATTGTGGTTCAATTCCCCATACGGGAAACAGACTTTTTCTTCTGCAAAACATCGTGACCTCCTGTGATGCCCATCCAGCCTTCTGTTCAGGTGGGTTACTAGTGACTCTTTCCCTGGATAAAGTGGCTGGGACATGAAGCTGGTCACCCTCCTCCATCTAGTATCAAGGTTAAGCATGCCTGAAGCTGTATGACCAGTACCCCATATGCCTTCATACCATGCACAGGGACAACTTCACTTTACACATCATATTTTGATATTTTCTTAATAAAATTTATGATAAATATCTGACTGCTTTCCAGGGCATATTTTCACATATGTAAAGTGGAAATTCCACATATTTAATGATAAAAGTATCACATGTTTTAATTTCTGTTCTTGTGTAAAGAGAAAACCCTCAATGAAAATAGAAATGTCATAGTATGTTGTACATTCCAGAGGTATTTGTCTCTTGGATGTGTCTGCATTCTAATAAATTGCAGGAAACTGGTGAAATATTTACTTTTCTGAAGAGACATTAATTTTCTGCGACAGGTTGGCTGAGTGTGTGATTTTTTAAACACTTCTCAGTTATTTGCATGAAACATCATGTATGGTAACTAGAAAAATATCGGATACTTTTAATTCAAAACTATTTTGTTGAACAGAGCAAGGTCCTGTGTAAAGTATCATAGTTGAAGGTTTCCTTGAGTGGTTAAACTGCATGTTATTTTGAATACCCTGCAATTTTGAGACTTAGCTCAATATGCATCATCTTCCCAAGTGTGTCTATAAGTAATAGTTCTTTATGGTATCCAAACATCTATGAAATTCTGTAATGATGAACTGTTATAACAGCTGTTAGAATTTGTTCTTATGAAAGGCTTCTAGTCCTTTTGAGCAGCAAGAAACCTATATGTCTTCAAGGACGGATATTGAGATCATAACACTCAGATAATGCAACAGTGTATGAAATTCCTCTCCACACTTAATAATTTATTGTTACATTCAGTGTTACCAACCCAAAATAATAGAAGACCAAATAAGTGGGAATGAGTAGCATGATTATTAAAACAGTATGTGATATATTTATATTGTAGGATAAACAAACTCATCCTTAGTGTCCTTGTGAAATGTTGGTAGTCACTCTTTAATGTAGCATTTTATAGGTGATATTCCAGCAAAAGTGACAGTTGACTAATGTAAGAGGTATCTATATTTTGTTCATATTGTGTTGTAAGTAATTATTTGTTGGGATATGGTAATTGTTCCAACATCTGAAATTTTAGAAAAAGAATCTCGTCAAAGTTTAAATATTATTAGTAGTTGTGGAAATGAATATTAGGAGTACAGGGGCCCAATGGACTTGTAAAAGAAGAACAAGTAATATCCATGTCCACAAATTAATTTCTAACTAACGGAGTTTTGTTGTGTAGTGAAGCGTGTTTATTTTTGTTTTTGAACCCTTTGATCTTTATTAAGATGAGTAGTTGTGTTTTCTTGCTTCATTTTTCACTGAATAATTTAATTTTTTATTAATAACACATTTGTTTCAAAATGTGTATCTTGTATATTTCTGTTTTAAAACACAGGCACTGAAATAATATGTAACAGTGAAAGTACCAGTCTCAGTCTGTAAAAAAAGGAGTATTAATATTTTCTAGGTAGTAATAGTCAACCCTGCGCAACTGTTAATTCATACAACTCACATATAAGTAGCTAGTCTAATGGGCCAGATTCCTGTACAAATCAGATGGACTGTGTTACATGTATATCGCACTGACTTGTTCATTTTGAAATATAAGAATACAATTTGGCTGTACCTTTCTTTAAGGGTCATGGCAGGATACAGAACTGAGTTATATGGGCTGATCTATGGAGCCAAGTGTGTGACCACCCATCTTTTCCTCTCACAGCAGAAAGTTGGTTACAATTACTGAGAACTGGGTTTGTTATTTGAGACATTTTGAGTGGGAAGTATTATAAGCCACAGTGGTATTACCCACGTATTTCCCAAACTGCCAACTCTGCAAATTGTGTGTGTGTTATGAACTGTAGTATTGAATGCAGTGTTGTCCACACATTTCAACATTCATGATCAACACATAGCTGGTGAATATGCTGTGCAAACCAGTACTCCCCAGTCTTTTGCAGCATTCTGATGCAGCATATCACAAAGTAAGGTGTCTGGAACTACAGTGATACTTGTCCAAAGCAGGGGTTAAGGGTAGTGCGCACAGCACGTTGGCCAAAACTATTTCTTGCAGAGTTCTTCTGTTAAAAATACAGTTCCATGAATGCAGACGCATGTGGATGTACCATCATTTAAAGTACTTACATTTTTGGACATTACACAGTTGCACAGTGCTTCAGTAGCTGATGTTGCCAGCTTCTGTGGCAGTTGAGTAACTGTCAGTATTTATTGGTGTTTATTTACATTTTTCAGTGTTTGGCAAATTTGTTGTCCCATATATTTAATTATTTTGAACCATGTGTATTCAAAACGACACTGGACGAAACCATGTCAACCAGGGGGTTACTGTTGTACAAAACATATTCGTCTATTTGTTTTTATTTTATTTTATTTTATATTGTCCTCTTATGTTGGACATTTAAACAACAGATATCTGGTATATAATTCGGTTTGAATGCATATATTCTGAAAAATGGCACCGTGAGATACGAACATATTTAGAATACTATTTTACTTGATATAAAGATGATAATTTTGCATGCGTTTAGGCCTTTGCCTTGGTGTAGTTGAGGTGTTCAGTCTTCTTATTTATTGTGCAGTGTCAATGAGTAGTTTATTACTGAGGTGGCTTTTGGGTATCTTGGCCATTGAAGATGGACTGACATGTTGTCACAAAATGTTGGTATGAACTACACATTGATGCTGTGCATCATCCCAAAAGTTCAGAGATGTCAATGAAGTTTTTGTTATTAAACTGAATCATCAATCTTTCTTGTATCAATTATAAAAATGTATATGCTGTGCCACATGTTTCAACTTGTACAAGTCATTATCTGGCACAACTTCCACTCAGCCTGTCTGTGGTGTTAATTACCCTGTATGCAGTGCCAGTTGGCTATCATCCAGTCATGTTTCATAGCCATCAGATGGCTAACACAACTAACAGGGTACATAACCACAGCCAGTGGAAGTATTGTGATGGGTTTAAAAATTATGTTATAGCAACCACCTTTATGCTTTCCTATTTCTCGTATCCAACACGCCCAGAATTGCAAATCTTGTGTTAAATATGGAGTAGCATGATTGTATGCGGTATAAAATTGGTAATATTTCTAACTCTGTGTTGTCAAATTTGCTGGAAAGTAGGGCATTTTAGCTCTTCCTCAGTAGCATTTTGGATAGCTTCAAATTTAATTACAGAATGAATCAGTGTCTTATGTCCAATGATAACTGCTAGGCTATGTGTAGATATGGCTTGAGTTACAAGCATTAAAAATGAAATAAAATGAACGTCTATTTTTTTGGGTTTGTCTTGTGGCCTTCTTACCTTACTAATAACACATTTTCTGAAGCCTGATACAGCCTTGTTTAAGGCACTAGATTAAAGTATGAAGATTCAAGGGTAGCACATGTTCAGTTGCGCTGTTCCATTCTGTCTAACAAGCACAGGGACTGTAAGGTTATTGTGCATATTTGTGTCATTGTCTTGTTATTTAGATATGCAGCTTCATTTGGTACACAGTCCTGTGTAGTACTTTTGGTAAAAAAAAAAATTCAAGAGATGTGCATTCTGTTGATGCATAAGTGAGGAGTGTGCATTAATAATAAGTTGAAAATGGTGGAATTTTTTAATATTTTTAATTACAATAAATATATGTTACCTTAGAAATTAAGGTACGCTGATTTTTCTTAGTTTTATACTTTTCTTCTATATTTAATTTATCTTTTGTAACCTAATTGTACATATAAAATTATTTTGTGTAAATAGAAAGTTGTTTATAAGGAAAGACAACCTTTATTAGGGTTTCAATCACATGTGTAATATGAAATCACGTAATTGTAAAACACATACAAAAAGTGCTGTAGTAATATGTATTACTATATCAGAATATACTATGTAGGATTCATCTGGCTTGTGATTGTGTGTTGGTGTGAGAATCATGGCAGAAACTGAAAGGTGTAAAATTAGTTGTTAGCCTGTAAATGAACAAGATACACATTGATATATTTGAAAATACCTAAATTAAATTAAATTATAAAACTTGTGAAATACTGTAATTCAAAATTTCAGTAAACATAAACCATATGTCCATTGACACGCGTGTTAGAGATGTAAGCAAATACTGATTTAATTTGTTCTTCAGACTTCTACAGAAGACCACAGAATGTCTTTCTTCAGGGGACATGTGTAGTTTAATTAGTGTTTTTAATTTTTATTGTACTGTATGTACCTTACAGTTAATTGACAGCCTGATCTGAGATGTCATAACCATTGCATAGAATCAGCCAGTTGTCTGTTAAACAACCACGTCTCTTTCACTGCTAAATGTATTCTGTGTTGTGCACACAAGATTTTGTGGATGAATACTGAGTGTGTCAGTTAGGACAGTAACCATACTCATGACATCCATTAGGAAATGGTGCGCAGCAGATATGGGACTGTTTATTGTGGGTGAATATTGAGTGTATCATTTAGGCAATTAACAATACAGATATGATTTATTTGCAGATATTAGTTTCTTTGGAAGTTAGATCAAATTGATCATGGTGATTAAAGAAAGAAGGGAAAGGAGTAGAAGGTGTCTTGTAGAGCATACATGCTCAATAGCATATGATACACTAATCAGAAATGAAGTGCAGTTGTATTGTATGGATTTCTGATTTCCTGCTGAAAACTTTACATATGTTGTGTTGAAGGCTGGATGTGGGTAGAGTTTTGTCTGTGTGTTTCTTCAGTCAAGTAGTGTGCTACACTGTCATCATAATTTCGCATATTAAAAAAAACCAGGTTTAGCACACTGAAGATATTTCCAACCCTTGCATTTGTTTTGTTACCTAGTGAGTTTTGGAAAATATAAAACTGATCATCCTTTCAGTTTCTGTATGCATATGATTCTTTTCCATTTGTCAGGCTCCATACATTTCACCATTTTCACTGTTAGTACATAGGCCAAAGGACAATATATCTGATGTGTCCATGTATTTACCTTGAACGTTTAATATAAGTAGACATCATTGTCATGCAGTATGCTTAATTATACTTCCTGGTTGTTCCATCTGTAACTTGATCAATTCCTGGTGGCTTGTTCATAATGAAACAACATTTTGAGAATCTCAGGGATGAATGACAACTGCAGCAGGTTACAGAAAAAGTGTGGTAGGCATAACAATGTGTTTTTTTCTCTAGAACGTTTGTTGGATATGTATCTTGCTTTGGTATGCCCAAGATGCATGCAGAAATGCATGTAAAGACTTTGCAAAATGCCCATTACCAGCCAGATGTCAAGAGAGGGGTTCTGATTTTAACCAAATGTGAGCATGTAAAAGTCCCCTAGTGTCAAATTACATAAAACTCCTTTCAGCATTTGTTGGGTTCTTACTTGAGATGGACATGATAAGTTAACGGCTGAAGTTCTGTAGATGGCTATTGTGAACACTTCAAAAAATGCTCAGTCACTAATAGTGAATTGGACCACATATGGGTCAGCCCTCAGCACACATTTCCCTAATGTGTCATGTAGTTATTTTGAAACAAAAGATTTGGTAACTTAAATTAATTTTCCACATTTTCAAAACATTTGAGTAAATTTGATAGACATGGGTAGAATAGTTTATGTTTTTTGACAGTATATTTAGTACCAGCCCAATGGACTTGCGTCATAGTTTGGTAAATGTGTATGTTTTAGGCATATTCACATACTTACTAAGAGCCCCTGCTAGCTTCGTCATGTCTGTGCATTCGTCGTCAGTCTGCATGTATCAGCCGGGCTCCCACTGGCTGGAAATTTGATATTGGGGACTTTTATAAAAATGTGTGAAGAAAATCCAAATTTGGTGAAAATCAGACAAAATATCAGGCAGTTTACCTGAAGATGTAAGTACATCTTATTCTTCTCAGCTACATGATATCACCGTAAAAGCACTGTTGACAGCGACAGGTAACGCAACATTGCAGAAGAATGCATTTTGCATTTTCATGGCAGGGTTTTTAATATTGATTACATTGTTGGCATTCCTATCTTATATATAAATAGCCAGTTCATTCTTCATAGAGAACACATATGCTTCCATTAGAAAGAACGTGTAGTGAAAGTTCTTTCTGATGGAAGCTCACAGTTTTCTGTGTGAGGTACAAACTGATTCTTTACATATAATGACAGGTCAGGACTAAATACATTTAATTTTTGACAGCAACAGAAAATCTCCATATAGCTGGTATCTTAAAGCCAAAAAGTATTAGGGTGTTAGGACAGCCAAGGAAGTATAAGCAGTACATTATATTCTTCTCTACTTCAGTGGTATTTAAGGGAATGCAATATTGCTTTTCATAGCAACAGTGCTTACACAAACATTCCACAGTATTATTTTATATGTACATTGCCAATCTTGTTCTTATTTCCAGTGATTTTCACATATGTTAACTTCAGGGTGTCAGATAGAAGAAAGAAAATAAGTCTAGTGAGGACAGATTGCAATACCAGCACCTGATACTTCTAAACTAAGGACCTTTAACATTATATTTTTATTTTCATTTTATGTGGCTGTGCTGATGACAGTGCATAAATGTGTCTTTTATTTTTGCCATTGTCAAGTAGTTTAAAAGTTCATATGTGGTGGTAGTGAATCACACAGCAAACCAAGGGCTTATTATTGATGAAACATTTTACAAGGAAATGAAGCCCAAATTAATGTACTTCATGGCAAAAAATTATAGATCTTTAAAATTGTGATAAATTTGTTGTGGAAGTTCATAAACTTTCATGACAAGTTACGTTGTCTGTAAATATAAGCAACAATTGATCTTACTGTTGTAACATACTGTCCTCTTGGCAGAAACCATGTCTAATGCCATGGGTATTGTATGCCATTTATGTAAGTTGGTGCCAGTTCCAGTGGTGTTTTTCCATTCTTATCACGTGCAGTAATGTCTGCTCCTCTTTGTATAAGAATTTCTGCTGTTCCCATTTGCCCCTCTTTCTCAGCCCAGTGCAGTGGTGTTTGGTTCTCATTACTAGTGACAGCATTTATATCTGCACCATGGTCCAGTAGCAGTTGTACCAAATCGACAGACCCAATTGCTGCTGCTTCATGAAGTGAAGTTCTATTGTCACCATTGATAACCTTGGCATTAACTGCAGCGCCTCTGTCCAGAAGAAAACGAGCTATTTCCAGCCTGTTATTATGTACAGCAGAGTATAACGGTGTAGCTCCCAGTCTGTTCCTAATGTCTACAGGAACTCCATTATCCAGCATCCAGTGAACTATGTTTTGATGACCATATGCCACAGCTAAATGTATTGGGAGGTCACCAAACTGGTTTCTAGACAGTGCAGTCAGGTTTGCCCCATAGTGTACTAATAGCATAACATGTTGCAGGTTTCCTGCAATGGCAGCCCTTTGCAGAGCTGTGTATCCCTGACTGTCCACTGTGTCTGGGTTTACACCTGTATCCAGCCATGCCTGTACCACCACAGGCTCTCCATATTCAGCTGCCTTTGGCAGGGACTGCAGATCACAGACATCACTGCTATGATTTTGTAGGAATGTCAGGAATTGCAGTACATCCTTCTGCTTTGCTTCCTGGAAAATGTCAGATGTCATTTAACACTGAGATGCTACAGTTCAGTTAGACAGCATGTAATAAATCTACCTGCCCAGGCTGATTGTACCCACTGAACTGCATCCAAAATAGCCCTTTAGAACAGGGCCTTACTAGTGTCTTAATGAGATCTTCGAATTGTTGTATTCTTAGGTGTTGTAATGTTCTGCCTACCATTCACATACTCTGTCTTCCACCTACGTAAAACATGAGACTTTGAAAACTGAAAAGAAGCACTGATTCTGAGAAAAGTTCCTGCCCTCATAGCCTTATGGTCTTTAATTATACAGCCAGAAGTAATGCCATTTATCATGTGTAAAGGTAGGGAATTGTTGTAAAAATCATTAATTCCCACTTAAGAACAACAGCCAGAAAAATACATATAGTAATGTGAGTTGTTTGTCTTTGTTGGTAGAATTGGTGAGCGTGTATGAGGGATGGCATGTATAGGACCTCGTTGTCACACATTGACCTGTGAGGAGATCCAATGATAAGCATTTTTCTTAATTATAGATAGTATATCAAAAATGAATTTGTGGGCTGTTTTGAATATTATAGATAGTGTATCAAAAATGAATTTGTTGGCTGTTTTGAATACAGTAATTGAACCCGGCTGTTTAAAAGATGGAGCATTTCTTGAGTAGCTGATGGAAAATTGGCTTCCCAGGCAGGGCCTTACGTAGGGAGTCAGTTAATCTAAAATATATTTGTGCCTCCTGTAATGAAGTAAATGTTCCAGATAACTTTATTTGCGATGAAAGCACACACTTGTACTGTGGATGGAATTTATAGTGTGAAAAAATTGTGCACATAACCTCGAAACTGTACAGTCTGGGGCATTACTGTTACTACATTTTTATATTCAGAAAATTAGTTGCACGTACTAACCAGTTTTTGTTCTGCTTGGCTCAGCTCCCATTGCAGATTCTTTATCAGAGTGTTATTGACCAGCACTGAAGTAAGATTTTGTACTTGAATTGTCGTGTTTCTCAATTCTGTGAGTAGAGGGGACAGAATGTTAGAGCAGTTGTGTTCATTTTTACTTTGAGCGATTAATTCTGAAGCAAGTTCCTGGATGTGGTTAGTTTCATTCACCAGTTCCATTGATAAGTTTGGCGAAAGTGCCGTGCACTCATTAATTTTGTTTGCTAACTGATGTTCAGTCCATAATTTTAAAGTAAGATCTTGGATGATGTTTGTTTTGTTACTTAGTTCATTCAGTAAGGTAGAAGAATCCTCTAAACATATCTCCAGTTGGGCTCCCAACTTAGTCATATTCAGCCATAATTCTTGATACACAGGGTAAGAAATGTTAGAAAAATGTAGGAGTTGAAGTTCATAATTTTTATTCTCCAATTTGAGGTTCTGTATTTCTGTAGTTTTGTTTTCCAGCTCCACTTGTAAGACCAATGAAATGTTTTTGCAGTTCTGTAACTGTAATTCACAGCTTTGTCCATTCCTTAGTTTAGTTGTTAAATCGTTTATCTTACGTGTGTTGTTATATATTGTGGTATGTAAAGTATGGTAACAGTTTTGTACCAGGGCTTGTAAATTATTCTGAGTGTTTAGCATGGAAGTTAGTCTTTCAGTTTCCTCTGTTTTGCTATCAAGATCCAACAAGGCAGAAGATAAGTTTTTCGAACATGTTTGAAGTTTTGTTTGCACATCCAGTAGCTTATACGTCACTTCTTGGAAACTAAAGTTTCTGTTATTCACTTCAGAATTAAGGATTGATAAATAATTAGAACAGTTCTGAAGTTTCATCATCAAAGCATCCTGATTCCTTAATCTGGCTCTTAATTCTGTCATCTCATTTGCATTGTTTCTTATTTCTGATATTTTTTGCATTGTTTCGGCAGAACAGTTTTGTAACTGGGCTTTTAAAAGATCCCTTTCTTTAAAAACAGGTATTAAGAAAGTGATTCCTGTTATTGTATTGTTTAATATTGGCAAAATGGAAGAAGTGTCACTTGAGCAGTTTTTTAATTGAGAGAACAGACGTGATGAATAATTTGTGCATGATTCTAATTTTCTTTCTGTATCAGTGAAAATAGATGTCAATTGTCGTAGCTCATTGGATGTGTTGGTTAATTTTGACAACTGTTCCTGCTTCTCAGTGGAACACTTCTGTAACTGAGCTTTTAAATCATCATTATCCCTCATTAAAGATATGAGAAACTGTATATCACTTCTTTGGTTGTGCGAGTTCAAAATGCAAGAGTAATTGTTGAAACAAGTTTCCAGTTGTTTTTTATTGTCCAGTAATTTAGATAGCTGTGCTTGTAAATTACGTGTAGAATTAGAACAGTTTTCCAGTTTCACTTCCAAAATGTCCTTATCTTTTAATTCAGATGTAAGTTCTTCTACCTCATTTGATTTATTTATTAATTTTGACAGTTGTTCTGCTTTGTCAGCAGAACAGTTCTGTAACTGAACACTTAAATTATTCCTTTCATCCATTACAGATATGAGTAACTGTACTTCATTCACCGTGTTATTAAATGGAGAAAATATAGGGATTGAGTTATTGTGACATGCCTGCAATTGTGATTCCATCTGTTGTAATTTTGACGTTTGTTCTTCTAAATTTCTTGATGTTTCACTTAATTGAGAGGATAGATATGATGAATAAGCCAAACAATTTTTAAATTTTATTTCAAAAGCATCCTTATCGTGTAGTTTTGATGTTAGTTCTTCTACCTCATGTGACTTGTTTTTTAATTCCAGTAATATGCTAGAAGGTGAAATGGAACAGTTGTTCAACTGAGTTTCCAGACTACTAATGCGCTCAAGCAAGGATCTGATAGGCTGCATTTCACTCACATTGTTATTGAACTTCGACAAATTGAACATGATTTCCAGCTGTGCTTCTTTGTTCTCCAATTTGGAACTGAGTTTTTGTAGTTCATTGTCTTTATTTCTCAGTTCTAGCAAACAGCCAAGTGAAATGCTTGTACAGTTTGATAATTGTCTGTCTACTGGACTGCTATTAGTTAATCCGAATTTCAACCTGTTTATCTCCCATGTCTTGTTCTTGAGTTCTAAAAGTGTGGAAGATGATATATTTTTGCATGTCTGAATTTGTGCTTTCAGGTTATGAATTATTTCCCTTTGGTTCTTTACTTTATTTATCAGTTGCATTTCTTGTCCCATCTTCCTCTCATAATACTTTTCTAGTTCTGTTTCATGTTGCTGAAGGTTTATCATATTCAGTCGCATTTGACTGACAAGAATTTTCTGCTTTTCCATTAATGCTTCTAATTTGAAGTATATGTTGTTATCACTTTCAAGAAACTGTGTTCGCTCAATGTTGTGTTTCCTTCGCTCCAAATTTTCATAAGAAGAATCTATTTCATCCTGCATAAAATTGTTGTATGGTGTCCAACCTTTGTCTCTCAGACTTCTGAAGTTTATACCCTGCATCCTTTGAGCCCCTGGTTCTGATTCTGTATCTGTGGAATAGTAATTTTCCTTCCATAATAAAGTTGGACATACCAGTTGTGTTTCAAGCATTTTTGTGTTTCTGTTGAAGTGATTTTCATTCTTGTCCTCATCAATGCCAACATGTCGAGTTGGTGGCATCATATTTTGATAATCCTGTATCAACTGTAGAATCTGCAAAACCAAAAGCTGTAGACGAAGATCTGATGATAAGTATTGTCCCAACAACGTTTGGAATGAATCTGTGTAAAGATGAGGCATTACCGTTGTGTGAATAACTTGATGAGGTGTGGTAAGTGATGACTCCATTGTTTAGAAGACTCGCTGAAAATAGAAATATGTCACATGTCCCACTAGTTTACAAATTAATCTTCAGCATAGACATACTCGTATATAGAAGCTTTAAATTTTAACATAATGGGCTTGTATAAATAGCATTATCTGAAGGGAGAATTTTATAGTGATTCTCCTTTATGTCTGTAGTATTTCATAATTTATATTAAAGTTAATTTTAAATTAGAATCAGAGATTTATTATGAAGCAGGAAAGTTCAGACAGAAAATAACAATTTGGCACGTGTATAAAATTTTATGTACTACATTGAAATCCCTTCAGGTGTCTGCTGCATGAACATGGAGTTAACAGGCGTTTCAGGGAGCTGCTTTATCTCCATCAGCGGGACAGTCAGCTGGGATGAGATAGTGCATTTACTTACAACATAAGCTTCAAGTATTTTATATAATAATGTATTTAACAATAGCATTTAAATTGTGGTCTCATCAAACAAGAAAGAAAGAAAAAAAGTGTAAAATAAATGATATGATAAAGATTAGCATTTGACAAAATCTGACTTCATTTAGTTCCACCATACCAGTGACTTAAATAATTACAATTTAGGACCACAATTGTCAAATAATCATGTAAGCTGACAATAAAAGTCGAGAAATTCCAACATAAATTCGGTAGTCACTAAACAACATGTAGGCTTATTGTCTTCAAGTTTCAGCCTGTGTTGCTGACAATAGTTTAAAAAAATTCAGTCATACATTGCCATTGCCATTGTGATTAATCACTTTGTATTTGATTGAAAATTAATTTTGAAAGCATGACTCTTTGAGACATTGGGTATTGCTGTACTTGTCTGACAGGAGATCAGACTGCCTGAAGGCCTCTACATGCTCAAGACAGCACTGTGCAAATATCAGGTACATATATCCATTTCCTGAGGTGGAGCTCAGCCAGCACTTCCCATATTCTAGAGGAGTTCAATGCGATTTCCTCTAAGTTTGCCAGAAGAATGTTAATTTCATATATTATTCATCACCTCCATATTACTTACCTGGTTGACATCAATTGGGATGATTTCATTTACTCACTTATGGTTTAACCTTTTAAAGCCTAGCGGTAACTTTACGTACCACCAGGTTTAGCATTAAAAAATTCTACATGGTGCCCACATTGCGTTTATGTGTTTTGTGTAGATCTCAGAACAAACAGCAACTTTTGCCTTATAAAATATTAAGAGATTGGTTTTTATAACCGAAGTGGAGAGTGTTTACAGCGCGGTACGGGCTGAGTCTTTATACAAAACAGATTATGTTCCGTGTTCAAAGGGTTAATTTATGAGGCTGTAATTATCTCAAGAATGTACTGAAGAATAGTAGGGTGACTGGTGAATGATCAGTTGGAAAGGTTTTGAAAGGAAGAGTGCTTGGCTTAAGTGAGGTACTGTCCCATCATTGGCAAGGAGGACCTGAGGAATATCACGAAACGCGTCGGTCAGGATAGCCGGTTGTCGGCCAAGAATCGAAACGGGCTCTGTAGTACAAATCAGAGGCGCAACTACACCAACTTGCTTGGCGTCAAATAAGATTTAAAAAAATGAGAGGATGTGGTCGTGACCAATTTAAAATAGTACTTAGGCATTATTTTGAAAGACTGGCGGAAACTACGACAAATACAGAGATATTTATTTTATCTGCCAACTTACAGCACTCTTCGCTCGGACCGTTTAGTGTGACGGCAGGAAGCGCAGCGCTTGCCGTTATTCCTTTCCGGTCAAGTTAAATAATGTCCTCATATATGCCGAGTGCAGCCGCCCAAGGACTGCCGATGACCTTCACTTTCGGTAATAGAAGGAAAAGCGTCGCAATTAAGCACGTCCTATTCCTTCCGTATCCTTAGTAATTCATTATTTTATGGTTTCTTATGTAGTCTGAAGTACTGATAAGGCTACTGAATAAGCTATAAATAGATAAATAACACGCCAGCTTAGTAGTCATTTGAAAAATTTCGCCTCTTCTATGTAGTGCGTTGTGCGGTATTACTGAAACGTAATAGGTTTAATCATTAAGAGTTTGCGTGATGTGTCAATGACGCAATCGAGCAATTCGGTCAACTTTTAATACAATGAAAACAGATTTAACACTCGCTATTAGGAATGTCCATGCATAAGTCGTTGAAAACAAAACCTGCCACATTAAGACTTAATTGCAATGCTTTTTTCAAATTGTTGTGCGTCTATAAGGCGGTTAGTGTCATTTCAGTGTCGCGTAGTCTAAATGCATCTAAATAACTAGGCTGAATGCTTCAAATCTCAGTTTCCTGTGCCGTATATTTATCTGTTCTCTTCAAGTTTGTGTTAATTGTATTATTAACCTTTTAAAACCTATGTTTAACATTAAAAAATTCTCCGTGTTGCCCACATTGCGTTTATGTGTTTTGTACGGATCTCAGAACAAACAGCAACTTTTGCCTTACAAAACATTAAGAGATTGGTTTTTATAACCGAAGTGGAGAGTGTTTACAGCACGGTACGCACTGAGTCCTTATATAAAACAGATACGCTTCGTCTTTAAAGGGTTAATCGTGTTTAGAGTTTTGAGATATTAGGTGTTAATGTAGGTAAACATTTCTTTTGGTCTGCGGTTTTTAATGCAGGTTGCAACGACCTAACGATTATTTTTTCCTAGATTTAAGTGACTTCTTAATCCTTTAGGACTCGGTGCATACCGCGCAGTGAACAGTCTCAACCTCTGTTATACAAAACCAATCTGTTAATGTTGTATAAGGCAAAAGTCGCTGTTTGTTCTGAGATCCATACACAACAAATAAACGTAATGTGAACACCACGTAGAATTTTTTAATGTTAAACCTGGTGGTATGTAAAGTAACTTCTAGGCTTTCAGAGGTTAAAATATATTGCACCAGAACATAGATAGTACTGTTACCTTCAGTTACACCGCCGTCAGTCTCTTCTGCGCCCGCTTCGGTTTACTATTCACTGTCATTCACTATAACATAAGATTATTTCAGCATTATTAAATAAATTACAACTGAACCAACCGACATCGCACCAGCAAACAAGTAGGATTCAGCGCGGTTTAGACGTGTCACTCGTAGGATATCGGTTGACCTACTTTGTGAAAACGTCGCAGGTAGGTGTAGATTACACGAAAATAATAGGTTTTGTACTTACAAAATTATACAATTAAAATTTTTAACAGCCATATTGAAATTGTAATAGAAAATAGTGGGTTGTTTGTTAAGGCTATAAAGTGCCGTCGAAAATAGGCTGCGTTACTAGATGCTTGTGGTTCTAACAGCGTTCGACAGTGGATATATATTGGCACTGCCTCAGTGTGATTGTAGTCAGGGGCGCACCCAGAATTTTTCCTTGGGGGCTGACCCTGAGGATTTGTATAATTTATGTCCTATTTTAAAAATTAATTTATAAAAATCATGTTGTAAATACAACATAACACTGCCTGCAGCTGCCTTTATATGCTGACGTATATAACTGTGTGTTCCATGACTCAATCACAAGTGTCGTATCTTCGTGTTTTTTTATTTTATTAATTTATTTTTCAAAATATTAATGTGCTCGTCATCAGCCGATTTCTGTGGCGCACTTCGGCTGAAGTGGAAATCGTATAAAACTTTTGATATCATAATCGTCTTTTCAACTTTTTTAGCTGTTGGGAAGCTGTAATTTGTATCAGGTACGCAGATATTTTGCAGCTTGTCTAACCTGTAATCAGCTGACACACTCCTATAAGTTTTTCTTATAACTGCCATGTCTTTTGATTTTTCACCTGCATTTGAACAAGGTTTAGTAACTTCCTCATCTAGTGTGCCATTGGACTGTTCCCGAATCCCGGCATTTGCCGTTTCTTGAACATTAGCTTCTTTCACATTCACACAAATACCGACTTCTCGGTTCCTTATACTACTTGGTTCTGCTACAGTAACTCGCAATGTAAACACAAGCCTATCTGTTCACTCTACGTAATTAACCCTTTAAAGACGAAGCGTATCTGTTTTGTATAAGGACTCAGCGCGTACCGCGCTGTAAACACTCTACACTTCGGTTATAAAAACCAGTCTCTTAATGTTTTATAAGGCAAAAGTTGCTGTTTGTTCTGAGATCCGTACAAAACACATAAACGCAATGTGAGCACCACGTAGAATTTTTAATGTTAAACCTGGTGGTATGTAAAGTTACCGCTAGGCTTTAAAAGGTTAAGCACCTAAAAATAAGTACGTGTGGGCTAGTAGGTGTGTAGCTCCATGCATTCTTAATCTCGGCACCAGACAAGGGTGAACAGCCACCGGCATATCCCAACAACCCCCCCCCCCCCCACCTCCATACCCATGGGGTAAGTTGCTGGGCTGTCCATTAAGCTATAAATAGGTAAAGACATCTACTTGGGATCGAATCCCGACATCTGAGTCGACAAGTCCATATCTCAGTTTCCACACCAACTCCAATCACTCAGGAGAGGAAAATCGGGAATTTTCATAAACAAAAATCCGCAAACCCCAATAGAACAGCTGTGTATTGAATGACATAAGTTAGGAGGGTGTGGAAAGGTTAACAGAGAGGTGGTGGTGACCTGTATTGGAACACCATCTCGTAATAGTTGTGTCTTAGACAAGCCAAGAAAAGTTGTAAACGTGCCTGAAATGGTAAACATTCTAACTGGAATATAAATTTTTTATTGTTCCCTCCATGCATTGTCCGTAACCAATTCCCAACATTCAAACAAAAAATGCACAATATTGTTCCTTAGATATTTATGCTGTACTGTACATCACACTGAATATTAAATGTGATATAATATAAATATCTAAGGGACAAGATTTTGCATTTTGTTGGTTGACTATTGCGAACTGAAATATAAATATATAAAAACATGCGATCTGTTCCTTGCTAAACCAGAGATCAGGGATAAACTGAAGATGTGTATTAGGATCTAGGTCGCAACAGGTGTTGTTGCTGGTCAGTCATGTTGTGCACATTAAGGAACATGATATCTGACTACATAACATGGGTGAAATGTTTATTGGGAGGGGAAAACCGAATAATTCGGCAAAATGAAACACTGTTCACAATAAATCCATATCCAGTGTCCAGGAATTGAACCCGTGACTTCACAGTGGACTGCAACACTGTCTCTCAATGCCGTGTTCTGCTTGACAGTTTTACCAAACCTCGACTCGATCAACAGGTAGTCCTCTTTGTCGTGGAATGTTACAGCAGCTTGTGTAGTTCGGAATAGGTTCTACTAGTTGTGTTGAATGACGTAGAAAATGGGGCTTTGTCTTCCAGCGGGAGCAGGGATATATGTTTCCAAGTCTTTTAGGCGGGTGTTGCTCAAGTGGTTGTCTTATAGGTCTTTACACCGCAGTGTATACTCAGTCTGCTCTGACGTTTCGAGAAATATGTTACTTCCGTCCTCAGGGTGACTGAATTTGGTTTAGGCGGATTCTGAAGTGACTGAACAGGCAGTCAGTAACGTTATGGCTAATGTCCAGCACGTCATGTCGTTACAGACCGCTTTATCTGCCAGTTACGTAGTTGAAAACCGTTAAAACTCTCCCTTATGTCATTACAGACAGCGAGGAACGTGCTAAGCCTATGCTATGCATTGACTGTTTATTTGAGGCTTTAATAAAGAGTGGTAAGTATTTTTACCACTTCCTTCAATATTAAAAACTTTTTATTTTGTCTATATAATATATTTGTGCGTTTCGTATAATTATTACAGTAAGCACTATTATTTTCCTAAGAGTCACTAACCGGTTGATTTTTGTAATGGAGTGTATTTTGTTTATTTCGAAGTACGAACTGGGTTTTTGTGTATTATGTAGAGGAGTGATCTCACTGAGCGAATCCTGGGCACTTCCTTCCGAAAATCAGGAGCATATGGAAGAAAAATACTACGAGTTTGTGTGTTTCCAAACATTACTGTACCCCTTTCTTCTGCAAACCGAAACACTCCCGTCGGTAACACAGTTCGCTGCTCTCCCAAAAAACTGTAGGCTATATAACATTTTATTTGAAATGGTAAAATTCCGACATTTGATAGATCCGAGGGGAAAAAAACATTTTCCTCGTTTCGTGGTCTGTCAGAATAAATTTGGGATATATCTACCGTTTACGTATTTATTTCAATTTATAATTACAAGTTGTGAACTATTTTTTGCATTCCGCCGGCCGTTGGTTTCAGATCTGACCTTGACACGTGCCATACATTTGATCAGTGCATATGTACTTAACACGGTTTACCGCCAATAACCCTGCCAGTTTTTGAGTGTCCAAACTTTGATGTGCCCCTTTGCTCTGCAACCCGAAACACTCCCATTGGTATCACTACTCTCCCACACAGTTGCATGTTACATAACATTTTATTCTAAAAGGCAGAATTCCGACATTTGATAGATCCGAGGGGGAAAAGACATTTTCCTCATTTCGTGGACTGTCAGGAAAAAATTGAAATGTCTTTACATTTTACATATTTATTTCGATTCGTAATTACAAGTTGTGAACTACTTTGTGCATTCCTACACGACTTGATTTCAGATCTGACATGGCCACCTGCAAGACATTTGATCAGTGCATATGTACTTAAACACAGTTTACGCGAAAAGCCGACCAAAGGTTCGTTGGCATTCGTTGAGGGCGGACGTGTCTTCCCCTCCTACCGCCTTGCCAGTTGCAACACTGCTTGTTGTAGAGGGTAGTTGCCGAGGGAATGCAGTGCGCTGTTGTTGCTATTCAGCAGGTATATGTGATCTTATATTAATTTACTTACTTTAAAAGTACTTGTAAACCAACAGAAACTTGTTGTATTGTGATATTAATATTATTTTGGCGCTTTTCGAAGTTCAGAAATTAACACGTAGCGACTTCGTTGTCGGGGTGTAGAGCACAGCAATTTACCTTGAATTTTATAATTACGTGTTTAAAGTTAAACGTTTTGCTAGTCACACTTTTATTCTTAATTGTTGCTTGTATAATTGAACTCGAGATATTAGGTTAAAAACTTTATTTTCATTTTATTTTACGTTGAACATGCATCTGTAACTTTCGTTGTGTATTCATACGCCAACCAGCGCTAGAGGCTGTATTACGTATTCTGAAAGAAGGCTAGCCATATTGGTTTCATACTGTAGGAAGAGGCAAGCAACTACAGCGATATTTATGAAGATATTTACAAATTGTATGGACAGAACAAGTTACGTGCCGTTACTATCATGTTGTTGGCTTGCATTCGGCAGGCAACCAGTTCGAATCCTGACAGGGAAACGATTTATTATTGTCCAGATTCATCATGGCTTTCTGCGACCGTGAGTGGCACCTATAGAAAATGAAACGTCGTGCGTATAAATTCAATTCAAGAATTCATTTTGTTCCTTTGAGATAATGTTTTCTAATATATTAAAATCACTTCTTTGCACGTGCCTTATATTGATAAAACGTATTAAGTAATCGAATATTAATTTATTATCTCGTATTTTAGAAATTCTTGACAGGATTTTTGAAGCATAATTATAAAGCGTGATGTTTAACTTAAGCCCGAATTTTATGAGGTACTTAGTTGACGAAGTGAAGGTTGTAGATTTATGGGGGTTGTTTATATAAGTAAATGATTTAGTCGAGCGTATGGGAAAAAATGTACACTCCATCGCTGTAATATTTTATTGTTACATTGCTTTACTGTTTTTTAGATGAGAAATCCAAGAACACAAAAACACTTTAGATTTAAGTAGGACGGAAAATTTTTAGTATTTTTTGTAGGTTTATATAGGTAAGACTCACCTCCATATAGTTCCGAGGTTACGAATAAGAGGAGCTGTACCTCTACTATAACTACTCCTGTTATGAATGTTACGACGTACATAGAGAAAAAGTGGAAGTAGAAGGGTTATGTTGTTGCTTTTTTAGGTAACTGATTTAGTGAAACGCAAGAGAAAAATGCGGGTTTCATTATTTCATTATTTTTTATCAATGGGCCTAAAAGCACAAGAGCATACTGAATTACAAGTGGAATGGGAAATATGGATGGTAGGTAAGAAATTGATTATTAAATGATGATGTTCATAAACGTAGGTATGCAGGCTGGATACTGGGGAAAAAAAGCTGATGTTAGCGGTTGCAGTATTCTGTTTAATTTGATGCAACTAATAAATTTTTGGTTTGATTTGTTATTCCTCTGTGGGAAATATAACATTGTGACTAGCATTAGTATTAGTATTAGTATTAGTATTAGTATTAGTATTAGTATTAGTACTCAGCCTCCATCTAGCGCCGAAGTCAAGATTGTGCGGAGGTGTACGTCTACTTTCCGTCTGTGCCTTCACGGCATGTATGTGACAACTTTATTATTATTATTATTATTATTATTATTATTATTGGGATTAGCAACACTCTAAGTGAACAATTTCTTCACCGAATATTGGTCGGGTGATCAAATCAAGAAGAATGAGTTGGACGGGCCATGTAGCACGTATGGGGGAGGGAGGGGATAGTTGCACACAGGGTTTTGGTGTTTAAACCCGAGGGAAAGAGACCACTTGGAAGACGAAGGCGTAGATAGGAGGATAATATTAAAGTGGGTCTTCAAGAAGTGGAATTGGGTGGCATGGACTGGATTAATCTGTCTCAGGATAGGGACAGGTGTCAGGCTCTTGTGAATGCGGTAATGGACATTTGGGTTCCATAAAATTCAGAGAATTTCTTGGACAAGCTTTGGACCTATTAGCTTCTCAGGAAACGCTCGGCTCTATGGAATTAGTTGGTTAGTTTAGTTAGTTAGTTAGTTAGTTAGTTAGTTAGTTAGTTAGTTAGTTAGTTAGTTAGTTAGTTAGTTAGTTAGTTAGTTAGTTAGTTAGTTGGGTGGGTGGGTGGGTGTGTGGGTGGGTAGGTAGGTATGTAGGTAGGTAGGTAGGTAGCTAGGTGGATGGGTAGTTAGTAACTTAATGATTATTAATTTAATATCTGAAATCCAGTTTACATTTTTTAATCAACAATGACGTATTCCTGCTAGGAATATCCGTCTTTAAGTTTAAAGCTTCTGTAGCGGATAAATTTTACAATTCCGCTCAGCTATTCCACCCAATGTAACAACACTAGCACGATATATCTCACTGCAACCTTTTCCGCCCCTTCTCTTCGGAACTCGTCGTACGTTAATTCCCCTTACTCCCTCGTTGCTGTCGCCCTTATCTAGTGTAAGCCCAGGTGGCCCGATGCTGACCTTACGCAACGTCATCTAACTCTCTGCGTCCCGTTTTGTAACCGTCCTCGACTCATTTTTCCACTGTAGGAGTATTCTTTCCGGTCTCTTTCTGTCGCGACGTACGACGTAAAGCACTGCCGCGAGCTGTGCATAGAACGCCTATGGTTGTAGCTCATGCGTGTTGTGTTTCATGCGTTGCTGCCGTACATCTGTTGTGCTTGATACATTAAATACTGACACGATATCAGACTAATGACATTTTGATGATATTTTGTGCAGTTGAAATCTTAAGTATCCGAATGCATTTGCTATATCATTAAATCAGATACTGGAAGCTGTATTTCTGACTAGTTCTCTAGAGCCAAGAACGGAACAGGTCTTGCCTAACAAATGTATTTCATTTTTTGGGCACCGGAAGTTGGTAATGAAAGCGGTTGTTCGTTTTGGAGATTAGTACGCGAGGAAGTCTTCTAGATCAAGTCAGGTGACAGCCGTTTAGGCCACAGGTGTTCATCACTTCAGAACACCAATGCCTGCTGTAGCTGATAGGGCGTCCAGCAATTTGTACCAACATGCGGACCTAGAAACCTGTGACAAGTTTTCTGGTTTGTGTCGAAAATGTCATAAAATCCAAATATGTTGTTTTATATTATAATAATTTTGAAATTATGAAGTAGCCTTTGCGAAGTAAGAAAAGGACAGCTTATGTGGATATTACGTCACTCCAACTCGGCCTGTCTGTTACCTAGTACCAGCGTCAAAAACCATCCGTTAAATTTTAATGAAGTTTGGTGTTACAGTTCTTTACAAGAAGTTGTTGAGACAGCGTAAGTTCCGTTAAAAATCGGCGGTTTGACAGCCATACTTTATTTAAGAGAGTAAATGATTTTCTACATTTATTTTGCATATGCCGTGACCGATTTTGGTGGCATTCGGCATTTTAATTTTAATAAAACAGCGTGACTTATTTTGATGTAATCACCACAATCCTATGTGGGTCGTTTATCTATTCTGCGAATAATGGTACTAAGTTATAGAGGATTTGCTAAATAGAGACCTCAAGATCTGCTATTTTTATACGTTGGCAACATGCATATGAATGGCACAGATCACTTCTCTTTATTTCTCTCTACTAACACACTAAAAGAGCTAACCCTAGTTTCTTCTGGTTGTGGGCTTCCTCTCTGCTTTCTGTATGGCCGGCACAAACTAAATTAACAAGATCTGTACATCCACATGCATCCATTGCCAACCGGCGTCAGTTACGCAGGCTATACAGCAGTTTTGTTTCGATTCTAATTCCGAAAATATCTTACGTAAATTTTTTGTACTTTAAGTGGATATTTGACTAGGCCCGTATCTGGTCTTACACTGGTTCAAATTTCGTTTTTGGAACAACACAGCTTACTTTACGTTACAGTCTTTCAAATATTACCCGTTGGTCCATTAACATTTCGTGGTTGATAGACAAAAGCAGCAATGTATGTATGGCCATAAACTTCGAACATGTGATAAAATTATTAGTAACAAAATTGTAAATCGTGTACCCCATGATGTACAGTAGTATGCAGGCTTTGCTAAGACATTCTTTACTTTCGAAATGTCGCACAGTTTTACGGTACACGCGAAATTTCATGAAAATCCGAGGAACGGTTTAGTCTAAGGTATTAGGCCGCAGACAGACGGACAGCTAGACAGACGTGGCCTCCACATAACGCATTATTTTTTTATTCGTAGTGAAGGGTTAACGAAATGCAAAAAAGGTTGTTCCATCGTGGCAGAATGTGGGGCGTAAAGGTAGAAATATAGGTATCCTTGCATGTGAAGTTGGCCTTTCACAATTTGGAAACGCTTCTCGTCGCCGAATTTCCACAATAGAATGTCAGCAAAATATTAATTAACACCACTGCCCTGTCACACACTCTTTGCTCTACTACTTTCCCTATTTTCACCATTGCCTCTCCGAAATTTCAGCGTCATAAAATCTGTCATTATACCCCACCGTGAGACAGTTTAATCACGTTTACTTCACCACATCTTTATCCGAAATATTATGTTTTATCTTCGAATTTTTGTTTAACATGAAGTTTCCCATACAAAATTTTGTATAAACTTGCAGTTTCACCTTTCGTGAATTTGGTCCCATCATCCTCTCCAATCACAATAGCCTTAACTGAAGGTAGGGACTGGCTGTTGAATTAGCTGACATTTAGTCCCGTTCAAGCTGGGTTCTCTTAAAGGTAGAAGAACACTGGGCAATAATTTCGGGATTAAAACAAGTTAGGGCAAATATTTGTGACCTGAAGGAGGTCAAATTATCTGTTGTTTTGTAGATTTTCAGAAGGAATTCCGCTCTGTTTATAGGAAAGACTTGTAGTTCAAGTTAATAAAAATAGGAATAAGTGTAAAAACAATGCAGAAAGATAAAAATTTTGCGTGAGGTGTGGAAAGAAGCAATTATCCAGCTTTGCCCTGCAAATTCGAGGGTTGAGTAATGTGGCTCGAGTCCATATATACTTCGTTATTTTATAAACTGTGTTGCACAATATATTGACGTATAGGGGGCTTCATGCCCGGGAATAGAAGAATTAAATATTTATGTAGGGTGTATTGTGAAATACATTGATGTAGGAGGGGCTTCATGCCCCTGGGATAGGAGGGTTGAATATTTCCACAAGCGTATATTCAAATATATTGATACAGTAGGAAATCCATGCCCAGGAATAGGAGAATTAAATATTTATGTAAGGTGTATTGTGAAATACATTGATGTAGGAGGGGCTTCATGCCCCGGGAATAGGAGGGTTGAATATTNCAGTCCGCCATTTTAAGATATTGGCAGGTATAAGGACGAGCTGAATATTGTCATACACAAGACCCAATAGATATTTCAACCCCTCTTCCCGCGAAAAATCTCAAGTTTTGTAAAGCGGAATTTCGCATGTCTGAACAGTCTCCCTTTTGACATTTGCTGAAAGCGAAGTCTGACAGAGAAAGGTGGAAAGGAGTATGAAATTTTCATTACCCTGCTGTAGATTATCTGTAGGCCTGTACCGCTGAAATGGCTGCATAACCACAAGGTGCTTGAATGCAAGGCACGCAAAGTTTACAAACGAGGGATCACAGGCAAACATGATATCACAAAAAAATACTGTAACTGTATTTGTCAAATTGTAAGTTTCTAAGCCGAATTCGAAACGGACTATTAAATTCGTGGAATTTGTGCTCGTTTTACGTCAACTACCTTCTGCCACACGTTAACGGAGATGAAACTAAAGACGTTTCCACGAACACGCCTACACAGAAGGAAATTTGACGTTTGATCCCAGAATAGTCAAACCCCCCAAAAATAGCGTTTTTCTTCCTGGACGTAATTTAAGTAGATCCTTCGTTTATTTAAAAAAAAATTGTTCTTCAAGAATGTATATATTTTTTCAGAATTACCAATTTGGGAATGCACCTTTCCTTGGCCAAACAGGATGCGTTTATTGCAAATGTTAACTTTAAAGTCCTTCCTATTAATGAAGCTCCTCTGTCTTGAATTTTACTGAGAAACCTACAAATGTGTGTTTATAAATCTGTCCATTATATAACCTGCCACCTCTTTACTGTCCACATAAAAAATATTGTGTCTCTTTTGAAATTGGAATTTGTGGCAAACATTACGTCAGGAAGGGAAATTAAGTTATAAATTTTATATCTCCATAAGATCCAGCTTTTATATTCCTATTTACATTTTAATTTTCCAATTCGACAACCCCAGCAGTTTCCTCTACCAAAATTCTTTAACGTAAAATAACAGCCACATATGTCTAAAGCGTGATTAACGTGTACATAACCCATTCTTTCCCTGAACGCAGTTTTTCAGCCTCATCTTCTCATGTTAATTTTAAAAATTCAGTTACATTTTTCTAAGCTACTCCAACCTGTATATTTATGCAAGAAGGTACACGTGCACTTGAGTGCCATGTGTATCTACCTTCTTAATTCAGTGATTTATCGTACACGTATTTTGATATCTTCTTAACGTAGTCTTTGTTTTAAGATTTTCTTTCTAAGAAGAGGTGAAGGCCGTAAAGCAATTTCAAGGAACTGGACTTGCAGCCACACCTGGGCGCTGCACGGCAGCGGACGGTCAGGGTTGCGGATCCGCTGCTGTGTTTCTGGGGAAGGAGCCGGTAAGGATGCTGTGGAGGTGAGACAAATATCTGCCCCTGCCGGGCTTCGAATGACGATTCCTCATCCGTCCCGCCTTTGGCCTACCGCACCCATCTTCTGTTATTGGAGTGCTTTCAAGGTAATGTGGTAAGCTAACCAGTCATTTATGGGTGTGACTCCGCCACATAAATATTTTATAACAATTTCAATGTGCTCTGTTTTCCCGTTTCTAAGGTTTAACTGCACAGTGCTTACTTTCCGTTCTTGTACTTGACAATATACTTTGTGTTTCAAGGTGGAATTTTGCCTTGTAAATTACGGCAGTGGAGCTTCCTATTTGACAAAATTTTGATGTTCCAAGAAAAAATGTCCAGACGTTTCTTCCTTGTTCTTGACGGAGTCAGAAAATAAACCTTACAGATTTGAGGCTTCCGCCGCAATGCTAAAGAGATCTGCGTTCTTCTGCGATATTACAGAGCGTTGAATGGTAATCCTTTACCGACGTTTCAGGACAACGTATCGGTCCCATCTTCAAGGGTCTTAGACTTCTTGACCCTTGAAGATGGGACCGATACGTTGTCCCGAAACGTCGGTAAGGGATTACCATTCAACGCTGCATAATGTCCCAGAAGAGCGCATATCTCATCAAACCTTATAGATCCTACCGTAGCGATGAACCGCTTTAAGCGAACCTACTCGCGAAATTGTTCATGAAAGCCCAACTTTCAGCCTTCGTTTTCAACAACCACGCATCCGTGAATGCGTGACCCGTGACGAGCTGTTTCTTGATGGCGCAGAAGTTGACTCGTTATTACTGTATGGTTGTGGTCTGTTAAAACATGCGCGCGTGATTTTAAAGTCGTCACGTATGCATTATCACTGATCCGTGTCACGTAACAGGCGACTTCCAGTCAACTGCTGCGTGCCACGCAGAACTGTTGGTGAGAAAAAGTTGATTTTCATCAACGAAATATGAGGAAATTTACGATATTTTGGTTGAAAATTTTAAATAATTTTCTGAGAATACATTCTGTTCTGTGCCGTTGGGCCATAAAAGTTAATGTGGTAGGGAAAATTTACAGGTTCGTGACAGGTGGCACCCAGAATTTTTCCTTGTGGGGGGGGGGGGGGGGAAATCTGACCTTGAGGCTATATATAATTTATGTTTGATTTTAAAAGTTATGTTATAAAAATCATGTTGTAAGTGCACCACAACACTGTCTGCAACTGAATTTATATGCATACAAATATAACTACATATTCCATGACTCAATCACAGTGTCCTATCTCCTTGCCTTTTTTAAAATTCTATTAACTTACTTTCAAAATTGTAATGTACTAGTCATCAGTCGATTTCAGTGGCTGTTTTCGGCTGAAGGGGAATTCACGTAAAACGTTTGATAACAGCATATCTACACAATCTGTGTTTTCTGAAATTTCAGTTTTGGGGGGGGGGTTGGGGGGGCTGCAGCGCGGCAGCCACCTCTTGGGTGCGGTTTTGCGTATAAACGTATCATGAAGGCACATTCGCCTAACCAGTGTTGCCGTGGAAAAGCAATAACCGTTAAACATTATCAGTGCGTGTCTGTAGCCTTATTTATCCAACATGCAAAGTGCCTGCGCCGTATTGTATTGTCATCCGCAACCTGTCTGGCTCTATCATATTCTTTCACATTATCTCATAAACGGCACAATTTTCTGAAAAAAAAAATTGCTGAACGTAAGGTGTTTTTTGATTTCCTCTACAAACTTCATCTGAAAAATTTTTCATTCCAAGAAGAATCGAGTGACATAGGCCTTCATGTAAAGTACTCGTTATTTTAATGAAACTTAATTTTCTCGACAGGTTTTTCGAAAAATAGTCAAATATCAAATTTCATGAAAATTCCTGTAGTGGGAGCCGAGTTGTTCCATGCGGTAGGACGGCCGGACAGGCAGATGCACAAACAAACAGACATGACAGAGTTAATAGTTGCTTTTCGCAATTTTGCGAACGCACCTCAAAATGGGGTTATACTTCCATTCTCCCATACGTCTTCATGGCATGGATCTGTATTAGCAACATGGATAACTGTACTTACTATGGGGATTTCTTATGTGCACTTCGTCTTTTTATTTTCGGAAAATATTTCACAGCTTTTGATGAAATTTGATGTGGCAAATACAATAAAAATCGTCTTGAAAAATTTGTTTTGCCTCATATGAGCAAGACATAAAGCTTTATCTGAACTTTTGTCCAATTTATCGGAAAGATTCATTGCAACGATTAAGTGTATCTGTAAGGTATGAAATATAAAATCCCATGAAGCACATCTCTTTGTCTTTTGTACGGAACAGTTCGTATCTACTTTAGGCATCACATGGCTACTTGATTAGATATATTGAAAAACAATTTTTGCCTCAGTCATATGTCATAGGCCTATGTACGCTGTTTCTTAGCTTTTGTGCAACAGACAGACAAGACAATCACTTGCGGTACACCATTCCTTTTCCCAATTTAAAGCTCAATTGTGCAAAAAATTTCTATGTCTGGTATCTGCATTATATGAAGGCACACACAGCAGTCCCTGCCTTTGGCTTGTATAGCTGTGAGGGCAACTGCTGATTTTCTGTTCTAGATATGCTATTGCGTGCGGGTATGAACAAGTGACAACCTCATTAAGCACAAAATACTCACGGCGATGTGAAATTCCCTTTGTAACACTCTGTATTTTGATCTTGCCGCTGAGCTGCTGGCTAAGAAGTCTGTTTAAATTTGACTAACGCGTGTTACTCACTGCTTGTGGCCTTGAGTGCGATAAAGCATAGGTTGATATGATTATGTTTATGTCCCTCGCATTCTGTCTAAGAGGCATTCAGACATGACTTTGCGTACTATACGGTTGGAAAACAATGAAAAGTGTCTAAATATAAGAAGAATGTTAAAAATGAATTAGTATTAAATTGTAAGTTATGTAATAATTTCTTGCAGAAGTGAAATTATCTTGTAACATCGAAGGTCCCAGCCTGTAGTGAGGTTTGCAACACAATAGTTTGCGATAAACAAGTGAAACAGTGGGCCGGCAATCACAACTGTTATTTGTTAGAAAATAAATTTTTAGTGTTTAAAGCATGCGTCTCCATCATGCGGCCCGCCAGGTTGTGTGTACATACCATAAAAATTACGTAGTAATTTAGGCGGTCAGGTGTGACACTTATTGTTATTTTTCCACGTGTGGCCAGCGAACAAGCCCACAACAACAGCAGTGGCCCTTGCCATAAACATTTCTACGCCCATGGTCTAAAGCGTGCTACATGTTTCGGCTTGTTTTATTTGTTTTATCTGTCTCTCGACACAAAGGGATGAGCCATCTTAAGATTAAATTTGTGTTCCTCACAAATGGCAGGGATTCAAACCATGCCAGTGACTACCAGAAATAATACAAATAAATTGGAAACTTTTTACAATGTATCACCTTGACAAAGAGCCTCAAGTGGAAGCTGAGTGGCTTGTATTTCACAGACACATGAAAATCAAAGTACGTGGAACACCATTGTCATTGTACATGTGCCGGACCAAAAATCGTTAACGGATATATTCCAAATACAAACATCACCTGTACATTATATCTTACCATTCGTGTAAGTCACTGTTCATCAGAGCGGTCTCGTTCAAAGCTGAAGTCGGTGGAAAACGAACTTAGTTGTGCTGAACGTGAAAATAAATGGATCGTGTTGAGGATCCTGTCAACAGAACAACGTAATAACGTGTGAGATGTCTTTCAAAAAAAGTGTCAGAATTCGCCAAATTAAAAAGACACAATTTCATTTCTTTATAAAATCCGTTAATGCAGTTCACTTCTGCCAGATTATATGTTGAGTGGGTAGCCAGTGCGAGCATAATTACGTTGTATACTGACCTGCTGAATGTTTTTCTGTTCGTTGCCTTTAACATTAAAATAATATATTTTCAATGAAGCATTGGACGATGTAGATTTTTATTTTGCGTGTAATATGATAATACTAGGTTTGCAATACTTTAATACTGTATTGGGATAGGTCAGTTTTTGTGTTGTCTGTAATACGATAATTACGGTGCTCTGTTTCCAGTGTGGGTGATCTCGGTAAATAAAGCTCTGCCTACGTATAGGTTGCTCTGCATATCTGAAACGCCCAATTCTTCTACGGTATAGACCTACCAGTATGAAAAGGGTCTTCTATTTGGCCGCGGCTGTGGATAGTGTCAATATTCAAAGCAGATTAGCGTAGAACAGTCGTCCACACAACTTATACTTGCAATACAGGTAGATTTCTGCACTGTTAGACAAGACGGCGAGTCGCCCACAGTGTCATTCGTGGGGGGGGGGGGGGGGGGCGGTACTGATTCTGCCGTCTATGGCGACAGGTTGCAGGTGGAGGGGAAATGGGCGGCAAACTGAACTTTTGAATGAAAGAGATATAATTTTCTGAGCTCAACAATGTTTAAATTATAGAGCCAAGTAAAAGGAAATTCAATACATAATTGATTTTTTAAATTTTTTATTTTCTGTTAGGGGCGGTCCTTGTGATTACTCTCCCCAGGCAACATAAAGACCTAGCTACGCCATTGGTTGCCCATTTAATTTAATTAATTAATTAATTTATTTATTTATTTATTTATACATTCATTAAATCCATGCTAGGCTCAGAAGCCTGTTGGATGTACAATTTGTCATTAACAAAGATATATAAACAAGTCAATACTACAAATATAGATACAATATATGCATATTATTTAAATGCATATGTCAACAAAATTATTTACACAAAAGTACAATCATGATAGTTAATTATGATTGATAAAATACATGCTCGTAATTGCACCGCCTGGGCTATTAAGCTCGATCCTCACATAGACGATACGATAATATTTAAATAGACCATGAAGAACTATGTGATTTTAAGGGAATAAATAAAATGTATGAAAAAGTATGAAAAGAACTACGCTATTAAGGATTGAGCTGAATGTTTTGAGAAAATGACGCAATGGCGAATTCTTGTGATGGTGCTTGTGCGCCGCTGCGTGGAAATTTTTCAAATGTGCCACGCTTGATATAGGAAGTGAAATGTGCAGTTCCGTTTTAGTACTTTTTAGTTATTTCGACAGATGGCTGTAACTGTGCATTTGGTGATATACGCGCGCATTGTAGTGTAAGTGAAAGTCTTGTAGTTCACCGGTAGAGTTACGTATTTGTATACTTTGAGTCCAAATTCAGTTATTACGTATAGACGTAAGACGTCTTGACCATGGTAGTCTGTGACGGTTGGAATGTTCAGTTGAAAGTATTGCCTGTTTGTATTCGTTGGTTTGTAGTGCTAGTCCTTAATCTTCCTGTAATTAAATTTTGAAGTTAGTTCCAGTATACGTTTATTCGTGACGCTACTACTTAGCTGTCATATGTCATCCCTCCGAAAAGTGATATATATGTATGCTAATTAATACACAGATTTTTAAATAACTAGAATTCAGGAGTGAGGTAGGTTACAATAGACGGTTTGTTTTTAGTGTTAGATATTGCTAAATACAAATGTTGTGCTTTCTGCCGAAGGAAAACTATTTTTGTTCCCCACGTGTTCCATTTTTGACTACATTAGAAGTTTGTGTTTTCTATTAATTAGTTTCTTTGAAAATTGTGTAAATAATTACTGGGATCTTGTCATAACCGAAACTTGGCCTTTCTTATTTGCCAGCACATTTAATACTTAGAGTTGTTCTTGTTTAATATTTCATATTGTATGGACTGTGATTTATATATAATTAATGTTACAGAGTCCACTTAATTTGATTTGGATATAGGCCTATGGTATGTAAATGACATAGAGGTTAATACCCATTTGTTTTTAAGTTACAGCTCAAGCATTGGATATGGAGGCTTGGACTTCAGTTTTCGGGAGTTTGCCGTTGAAAATAAAGCTAGAACCTCAAGCTGACATAAGTAGCAGTGAAGAAGTGCCTACAGCAAATGTGGCAACAGATATCAGTAAAACAAAGTTGAAAGAATTAACTTCTCTTAGAAATACTGTAGAAAAGTCACGTGATAGCTATTTACAGTGTCATCTTCTGTTATCAGCAATTAAAGAGGTTGCATGTGAAAATGAATCTGAATTTCCATTAATTACTCAGAAAGTTCAGCAGATCATTGCATCAGGAAAGGTGGCTAATATTGCACATCTTAACTCAGAGAAGAGTAATGATTCTAATGAATCCTTGATGATTCTTGGATTGGAAGACAGTCATCAGTGTAGCCTGAGCACTGTGCTCTCGTACATTGAGAAGATTAACCTGAAGTCTGCTGTAGAGGACAAACTTTTAAGGAATTGCTCCAGAATTCAGAAATGTGTGCAAGGTAATGCTATTACAATTGCAATTAAGTGATACTGTTAAATTTATAAAGATGTAACTTTGGATTCATGTGTTAGTTACTTTAGGTCCAGATCTTGAGTTGCTTTAACAAATTTCAGTCTGACTTGTTTCGCTGCACAGAAGCATAGGTGTGATTGTGAATTGTCATGAGGTGCGTTGTGATTATTAGTAAATGAAATGTGGGTTAGATCTTGAACAGTAAATGTTATTGAATTCTTTAGTCATAAGTAACTTTTGAATTTAAGTGTTTATGTGATTACAGTGTCACCTCACAAATTAATATTGTATGCTTTAGTGCAGATGTTTTTGGAGCACAATTTCCCTGTGTAAGAAGGATGCTATATCTGGCCCTAGCAGAAGAAACTTTTGAAGTGTAATGTATTGGCACTTAATGGTCCTGCTTTTATTATGATGTTAACTGAATGAAATTGCAACAGCCATTATATATTTGGATAAATTGTTACATGGCATACTGATCTTGCCTGCTACTCCCAGTCTTATATTAATATCCCTTGTAGTGCAGGTGAGCCGTTTTGAATCATCTGTCGGCTCCATGACATCAAACTGTATCGACTTGGTCTGCTGCTCGATCCCCTACTGGAACATGCACCCAGTGATTTGCTGCTACGAGGAAAGGGGTGGGGGTTTGATAGGACATGATTAGGTTGCTTTGAATTTTGTGGTCACTTTGTTGCGGGCCTGCGTTTGGAACGGCAGCTCTCTCTCTCGCTCGCTCTCTCTCTCTCTCTCTCTCTCTCTCTCTCTCTCTCTCTCTCTCTGGTTGCTCATGTGTGCAGACGGCTGGTGCTTCGTACATATTTTCATTTTGTTATGTATTGGGGAGCCTGAGTTTTGTTTTGGTATTCTGTTTTTATGTACTGGGCCATCTGGTTAGTGGATACCAAAGCTGGGGGGTCTTGGGCTCCTAAGCGATGAACAAGAGTTGGAGATGGGGGAGGCTGCCCTACCCCAGCGGATATAGAGTTGAGGTACCTGCAGTTCTTTGTTTATATAAGTGTGGTAGCGACTGGCCTTGTTTATATAGAGTCGAGTCAACTGGTTTAATTCATTAGAAGGCAAACCCTCAAATGTAGAATCTAATTGGGCTGTAATATATTTTTGTCATTAATTTCTATTATTGTAATAAAACCACTATATTTTTGTGTTCTTTTGTATTTAATGTAACCTGTATATTGTGAATTGATCAGGTCACTGAAACTTGCAGAAGTAGAAGAGACTTTATTTTTTCCTGTTGTGGCTTGACAACACAGCAGTCTGGACCTACTGCTTGTCACAGTTTACTCTTTTTCTTTGTCAGAAAACACACAACTGTTGCGCCTGTTACATTGTTTGTTGTTAAGCGATAGGCATCACACCAAAGAACAATATGGCAACTTGACAGTGTGTGAATGCTCCAAGATAAGTGGCATAATTTTAGTGGAAAAGAATGGAAATTGGTTTCTGCATCATGTCAGAAACTTTGGCAATGTACTGTACCAACCTAGCAGCCAGTAGAGTTGACCAGCATTCATTTATGTAAGTTAGTTATCGTGTAAAGAAAAAATTACTCAAGACAAAGGAGAATAAGCATATGGAACCCAGAAGTTTGAAAGAATTGTATCAGGTTGTGTGAGATTCTTTGTGTTTCAGGGAAGGAATTTTTACAGAAAGAGGGAATCCCTAAGGATATTGTTTCTTCCGACAAATTTGAGTGTGTAAGATTAGCAGAGTTACGGACGAAAGAATGCAGCGAGGATTCCTTGATAGTCAGTGCTCTTGTCAAGGAACTGTCTGACATACAGTTGGGATTCTCAGAGACTGTAAAGACAGAGGTAATCCCATGGTTTGAAGCCAAATGTGAAAGTTTGGAACTTGAAGCAAAGTAAGTGGAATAAAATTAACAAAATATTATTGGATTTTGAAGGCAGCCTCGGCAGGCAGTTTTTTTTTTAACTGAAATATGTGTACTTACCACACCCAATACAAGACTGTCTTATAAGCATTTGGATTTTGAACATTACAATCAAGATATCCAGTTCTGATAACCCAACTCCAATTAACTGAAGAGTGCAATAACATACCCCTTATGCATGTGTACATGTATTCAGTGTTTGGATTTTTAGGATTTCACAGGCTTGTGTAAAATTAATTAAAATATTTTAACACAAATGCCTCAAAATTACCACGTACCTCTGTACTTAAATACTTCGGTTTTTATCAAGTTTAATTTTGCACTGCTAAAAGTAGCTAGGCACTCAAATATGAGTTTGACAGTTGTGAGAAGTATGTTAGTGGAGTAGTATATTTGTGCTTAACACTTAGTGGAATAGTATATTTGTGCTTAACACATTTGTTTCACAGTTTGGTGGAAGTGTATTTCATCACCAGGAAGCTTTAAATGTGTGTAGTGTAGAAATATGTTGTATAACCACTAAATTAAATGAGTGATTTTGTGTCAGTTCAGTAAAACTAGGACAGACCACTTCAAGTTTTTCATATAATATGCTTATATGTCACACACCTTCAAATAATCACTGAAATTATTTATACATGCTCCATTGTATGGGTCCACAAATTTTCCACAAATGTAGAAGCCATGTCCAAATGCGAGGTGCCAGAATGGTGATATGAAGCAAGTTCCATACTGAGGACCCCTATGTCTGGAGTGACCTGTGAACCTCACTGTTATTTGGTGCTGTCTGCTTGGTGCATGTGAACTCATACAAATTTTGTTATTAAATGCCACAGTACAAAAATTTAGTCATCCAGGCAACCAGGTGCCTGAGGTTTGTGCACCTCTGCCCAGTCAGTTTTCAAAGTGCCTATTCCAAAGCCCATTTTGGCATTTCCAAAACAGATGTCCAGTCACACACTTGTCACTGAACCAGCACTGCCACATTTGCATGTAGTTACGTTTGTGTGTGAGCTTTCCCTACACCAAAGCAATGACAGATTTAGCTGCCCTCCCCCCCCCCCGCGGGCGGGGCCCCCCCCCCCTGCAAAGGAGATTGAGGACCTTCCACAATTTGCATTTTGCCTCTTGGCTATAATAAACTCTCACCCTCAAGACTCTTCAGAGTTTCAATATTATCACGTATTTCCACAAAAGAAAGTGCGGAAAGCCTTTGTGACGTGTATACTAAAAAATATCCATTCTGCAGTATGGCATCTTAAGACACCCATCCACCAAAACTGAATTCTGAAGTACGCATAAAAACTGCTCCATATGGTCTAGATCTTATCCTGTCCTAATGTCACTGAAAATTAAACTTTGAAGAAGGCTTTTAGAAGCACAGACCATGCAGACTGTGCAGTAGTTAATGTAATGGTGTGTAGCTGGTCATAAAATTAGGCAATGCTGTTATTTTGCATAGGCCTTTTGTAACTAGGCAGTGGTGACTGATCCAGTGGCAGAGTAACACATGTCCCTTACATGATGCTGCAGATTTTATTTTGCTTCATTTTTCTAATTTGTACATTATATTATGGTACATTTACCATGGGTTCAGATGTGTTTATCACTGATTAGAGTCTCTGGAATGTTATGCCATGTTGATGGGTAAATAGTAACCAACGTTTTAAAGACACATTGTTCCTATGAACTGTTAGTATTTACCATCAACATGGCATAACATCCCAGAAGGCTTGAATCTTTATAAATACTGCTGTGAGAACATCAAATGTCACATATTTTTCATTGCTTGTAAGTCCAAACTTATTAAATCCTCGAAGCAACTTTCATAATCGTTGCAGTACGTCAGTTGACTTTTATCTTGCAAAATACGGAATGCAGTTTGTTCTTAAAATATGCTGTTTCTGCAGTCGGTGTCTTCACAGTTGGAAATTTAGTTGTGAACATTCTCAGTTTAGTGCTTAACAAGACATGCAATGTATGTATAAATGTGTCATTGTGGAGCATTTGCATAACCATTGTTACCGTGGAAAAGTAATAAGTATTACATATTCTAAGTGTGTGTCTGTATCCTTAGTCATTCAGCACGCAAAGTGCATGCACCTTATTGTCATCTGTGGCCTATCTGGCTCTACCATATTTTTCTGCATTGTGTCATAAATGGCACAGTTTTTGGAAAACAGATTATTGTACATCAAATGTGCGTTTTGATTTTCTCTGCAGCTTTTGTCTGAAACATTTCTCATTCCAAGAAGAATTGAACAAGATATTATCATAAATGTACATAGATCTTCATGTAAAGTGCCAGTTATTCTTGTCGGATTTTAATGAAACTTGAATCTTCTGGGCGGATTTTTCAAAAATACTTAAACATCAAATTTCATGAAAGTCTGTCCAGTAGAAGCCAAGTTTGTTCTGTGTGGACCAACGGACGGACATGATGAAGTTAACAGTCACTTTTCACAATTTTGCGAATGTGCCTAAGAATATAAGAATCGTGGCTTAGGCAACTATGTTGTGGATAACTTACTTTCATCTAATGATCACTTATTAAAGGCTTGATTTTTCTCCAGTTTTGTTCTGTATTGTAATTCAAATAACAACTTGTATCTGCAGTTTTTATGCTCCCATTAGGATGGTGTTGTGGCAGTTTTTCATTCATGTTGGAGTGTTTCTGTGTAATTTTTAATGTTTACAGAATTTTGGAGCTACAAATTTTGGTTGACATGTTCAGTGAAAATCCAAAAGTGCCTGAAGCAATGAAAAAGATTGATGAATATTCTCAGACACTGTATGAAGAAATGAAATCAGAACTGGAAAAACTTAGGAATGATGAGAAAATGTATGATGAAGTTGCAGGCACAGAATATGACCGCGTATTAAAAAAATATAAAAAC
The DNA here is from genome assembly GCA_013340265.1 of Coptotermes formosanus. Lineage (NCBI taxonomy): Eukaryota > Metazoa > Arthropoda > Insecta > Blattodea > Rhinotermitidae > Coptotermes > Coptotermes formosanus. The sequence continues at coordinate 1,028,184 of BLKM01000137.1, forward strand.
TACAAGCAAGAATTAAATAGTAAAATGTGGATGTTAAATGAGTTATCATAATAGGTTTCTGGTAAGTTACTTAGTATAACATTATTATTATGAAATGTTTCCTTTGTATGAAATATCGTAAAAATATTATGTGACGTTCACCACTGCACTGAAGGTTGACAGTTTGAATCGTAAAGTACATCCAGGATCTTCACTGGCACTTCCGAAGAGTTAACTGATATGCTGAACAATACCCTGTCCTTACCAAAGTACACTGCTCTGTAAGTGATTATTGCACAGTCCATTGCAATTTGGTATGATGATCATCCCACGTGTCTGTGGTATTGTCCACATGATGTAATAAAATTAACAGCACCCACATAATTGATAAATGTTTTAGGCTGCAGTTCCTGTTCATTTACAGTTTCCTCTGCATGTTAATAAAGAAATGATGCCATGTTATTTTTAGAACCAATCGGGTTATTTACATTTTCCTAACATTCTTGGTACCGAGTCCTGCTCTCCTGCTATTCCCTCCACCTTTTATACACTTGCTGTAGTTTTCCACACATTTAGTACGTAGGCAACTTTTTTCCCATTCTACAGCATATTATTTCTGTTTTTTTATTTACTGATACTAGTCCAAATGTGTGCCAAATGAAATGAGAGGCCATTAACAACATTTGTGTATGTGATAAGCAGTGACTGGTAACTGCAGACTGAGACACCCATAATACTATGTAATGAATACAAATATGACCAATGGTTGAAACTTTTGGTAGTGTTATATTATTTAAAGAAATTACAGGCAGTCCTTGACCTTTGGACGTTTGACTTTCATACAGCTGGCACTTTTGTACATTATAAATTTTCACCCCTAATCTGTCTTTCATATGCTGAATTAAGACTTCTGCACACAGCTTATGAACGAAACATTTCGAGCTATTGGACAGTGGCACTGTCTGTCAACCAGGCCAACACTTCAGTCTCTGTGTTGTCTTGGCAACATTATTATCTGTGTTCATACAGTAGTGTTTGTTACAAGTATAATGGAAGAATGTGATCCAAATGCAGAGATAAGGTCCCAAGTATGTAGAGCCACTGACAGGGATACAGCTTGCTACAGGCTCCTGTATCAAGAGAAGAAGAAGGCTAGTGTTCAAATTTCTCTTGACCATTTCTGCAAGAAAGTTTATAAGATGCTGTCAGCAAGTACTCATCAGCATTAAAATCAGCTACTGTTTAGGATTCAGCTCTGTGTCTCCAGAAGGTATTTCTAAGCTTTTAAGCAGTGGGAATGGAACCCCCTTTCGTAACATAAGTCTATTACTTGAGTTTGGTACACATTTTCAGGAATGAATTGTGTACGATTGTCAGGCACTGCCTGTACATGGAGGCAAACTGTATGTACCACTTGAGTGGTGATATGACTTTCATGTGTACGTATGTAAGTAAGTAAACAAAATGGAACTTACATATTTCACATTTGCTTCACCTGCATGGGGTCAAAAATGTCTAGAAAATAGTTTTACCAAGAATGTTTACTTTGGGAGTGCAAAAGTGGTTAACAATGGCTACCAATTGTATCACCATTGAGGGACATCATTTTCTAATATTCGTAGATGACAGTGAAGACTGAAATGAGAAGTATGCACAAATGTCTGTAGTTATGCAAAACTATAGTCACTGATCACGTTCGCATTAAAGGATGTGGTATCTACTACATGGCAATGCTAGTGTGTGGATGTGTCTTGCCATATTAATCGTGGACTACTAATTTTGTGACTGTGTTTCATTGTTCATAATTGCGACTATCCATTTTCCTTTGTCATTGCATGTCATTAAATACCTCCCATATGACATTTTTCATTTAGTCCACTGAATGAATGACACCAACGAGTTATGCCTCTGGTGTCCACCATTAGTACTGCCACAGGTTTTCCTTGGTTTTGTCACATGTAAGGCAGATACCTGACTATATTTAAAAAGGGACCCTGCTTGTCTTCCAAATCAGGATAACAGAGGCTCACAGCTGATGGAATCTTAGCCTTTCTGACTCTAATCCGCACACATCCATCAAACCAAAGTTCTTCCCAAAGGACTAATTGCCCAATCCTATTCAGCAGAATACCAGCTATGTGTTTCGTATGCAGCCATGGTTTAACATAACAGGCTAGCTCATTGGTTGGTCTTCCAGTAATAGTCTCCTTATCATGATGTGTGTCAGCACAGTAGTGTTTGATGCAACTAGTGCTTAATTTATGACTTTTTGCTTTAATGCCCCTTGAAAATATGCATCTTCTTCATTTTTGGTTTCATGCTCTTTGGCTGGCTGCACACCAGTATGCTGCCAAAAGCATGTGAAACTCATGGTGCAGAACAAGGGTGGGGTGCAATGCACCCACTGCAAACTGCCTGTCACTATGCACTCATTGTTGTGTTCACACTAATGTTTTGTAGTGTGTCTGGCTTAGATCAACTACTGATCATATATTCAGCATTCATCAAATACTTGAGAAAAAATGGGAATACAATGAGGCAGTGCATCAGCTATTTATAGACTTCAAGAAAGCCTATGATTCAGTTAGGAGGGAGGTCTTGTATAATATTCTCATTGAGTTCGGTATCCCCAGGAAACTAGTAAGGTTAATAAAAATGTGCCTAAGTGAAACGTATAGCAGAGTTCGGGTAGGCAAACATTTGTCTGACATGTTTCCTATTAAGAATGGCTTGTTTTCAACTTTGGTTTAGAATATGCCATTAGGAGGGTTCAGGCAAACCAGGAGGGCTTGAAATTGAATGGTACACATCAGCTTCTGGTTTATGCTGATGATGTTAATATATTGGGTGGAAGCATACATAGTATAAAGAAAAATGCAGAAGATTTAATGATTGCTAGTAAGGAGATTGGTCTAGAAGTAAATGCTGAGAGAACTAAGTACATGGTCATGTCTCGAAATCAGAATGCACGACACAATCACAACATAATTGTAGATAATAAATCCTTTGAAAGGGTGGAAGAATTCAAATATTTGGGAGCAAACCTAACGAATCGAAACTCCATTCATGAAGAAATTAAGAGCAGATTGAAGTCGGGGAATGCTTGCTATCATTCGGTGCAGAATCTTTTGTCTTCCAGGTTACTATCCAAAAACACAAAGATTAGGGTATACAGAACTATAATTTTACCTGTTGTTCTGTATGGATGTGAAACTTGGTCTCTCACACTGAGGGAGGAACAAAGACTGAGGGTGTTCAAGAATAGGGTGCTGAGGAGGATATTTGGGCCTAAGAGGGACGAGGCGACAGGGTATTGGAGAAGACTACATAACGAAGAACTTAATGACCTGTACTCATCACCAAATATTATTCGGGTAATCAAATCGAGAAGACTGAGATGGGCGGGGCATGCAGCACGTATGGCGGAGGGGAGAGGTGCATACCGGATTTTGGTGGGGAGACCCGAGGGAAGGCGACCACTTGGGAGACCCAGGTGTAGATGGGAGGATAATATTAAGATGGATATTCGGGAAGTGGGATGGGGGCATGAACTGGATTGAGCTGGCTCAGGATAGGAACAGGTGGCGGGCTCTTGTGAATGCGGTAATGAACCTTCAGGTTCCATAAAATGCGGGGAATTTCTTGACTAGCTGAGAAACTGTTAGCTTCTCAAGAAGGCCTCTGCTCCATGGAGTTAGTTAGTGTGTTTGGCTTCACTGAAAAGCATCAAAATGACAAATGTAAATCTATATCCCCCAGAGCAACCCGAATCAGCGAATGGCAATCAGTACTGAAGAAAAACTAGATATAATAAATAGGCTTTCAAATGGTGAGCGACTTGCCAATACCTGCTGTGCTTTTGGTTTAACTAACAGTATATCAAATGCTGAAGAATTAGTGCTAAGTCAGGAACTAAATTGAGCACGGTAAAAATTTCGTATTCAAGAACTTCGACTGTGGAACATATGGAAAAGACGTTGGGTACATGGATCGAGGGTAAAAACCAATGTCACATTGTGTTGGAGCTATAGGAAAGTCTCGCTGATATGACTTCCCTTAACCCGTGCCTATGCGGTTATTTATGGAAATACATTTGATACGCCGGCTTTCTCAGAAACATATCTAGGCCGTAAATCAAAAACTACCCACACTGTCATATGCTTCAAACGAATAGTATGAAGAAGGGTAAGTGGTTGAAGATTATTTTATTGTTAATTGTGTTGACATGTCATATAGCATGTGGATCTTGTATCTCTGTTTATATTATTAACATATTTATTTATGACAAATTTTACACCCAAGAGGCTTGTGTCCCTAGCATTGATTTAAGGAATGTATAAATAATAAATAAATAAAATCTTTTTAGGGACACGAGTACTCAGTTACGCACTGTTATTACAACGAACCTGCTGCCACCTTCGTGAGGGTAGCGTCACGAATGTAAAATGGAATATGTTGGTATTCCTAATCCGTGGTCGGCTAGGTTGGTGACTTTGCCAATGAGGGATTTGATCTGTGGTGCTTAATTTGTGTAGGTAGGACGGTAATTCAGTAGGTGGTAAACAGTTCAGAATGTAGCCGACGAACGTAGTAAATATCGGCACTCCAAGTATACGATTTGACAGGCGTGAAGTGCTAGTGCCACGAGGAATGTGAAGTAGGAATGTCGAGTATGAACGTGTTTTAGTTATTTATTGTATAAAGTACGTCCGTATGTAAACAACAGTTAGTTGTGTTTTGAGAAGAAACTTGTAATGCTGAACAGAAATGGAAAATACCAAGAAAGGAACTGGTATTACTCTATTCTATCTGATATTTAACACAGTCAGTTCTATAGTTATTGTCTTACTGAACAAGTGGGTGTATAAATATGTAGGATTTCCCAATTTGACATTGACGTTTCTGCATTTTGTTGTAACGTTTGTGGGGTTAATTTTATGTCAGAAGTGCAATGTATTTAAAGTGAAGTATGTGCCTGTGCGGGATATGATGCCGTTGGCATTCGCTTTCTGTGGCTTTGTAGTTTTTACGAACTTAAGTTTACAAAACAACACGGTGGGGACGTATCAGGTTGCAAAAGTGATGACAACTCCGTGTATAATTCTGATTCAGATATTTTTCTACAAGAAAGAGTTTATGCTAAGGGTTAAACTAACGCTGGTAAGTATATGGGGGAGTTCTGTTTAATACTGCAGTATCATTGTCAGTAGCATGGTATTATTCTAATAATATTGTGTCTATTACTGTAGAGCATGCCAGTGTAGCATACTTTAACATCAACTGAGAAAGTAACTAATTCGTAAGTGAACAACAGCCACAAAATGCCACGCAGCATAGGCCTACTGTTCAGGCTGCATAATTTCTGTGCACCTGTACCCATGTCCATGAGATAGAAATGATTTCAGAGAAAAAATTTGCCTACATTTCTATAGGTATTAAATATGCCGGAACAGTGTTCAGTTTACGTATTCAGTATTTTTGGACCTTCTGTGTAAACATGTACCTGCCTCATAGTGCTCAAACAAGTTTGGCCTTTGATGTTATTTCCTTTGTGGTCTGACAGCATATACGTAAAAGCTGTCTCCTTAATTATTTTTTAAGTGGTACAACTTTACAGTACCTGATTAATGTGCATTTTATCAACATGTTGAGAAGTGTAGTGTTATATTTAATGTATGAAACATCATTACTCTCAGCTGTAATACCTTATTACTTGTGTACAAGTCTTGTCTGCATTCAATTTGTGGTACATAACCTGAGAGTTTTCCATTGCCACCAGATTTGTAACTGTTGAATTTTAAACATGTGTTGATCTACATTCTACAAGAATTAATCCATATTTTTCAAAGGTCTGTTACTATTCAGCATGCCTGGATCCTGCATTAATTGTTGCTGGGGTTGCTGCCATCTTACAAATGTGTGCTGATGCTGCATAATCATAGCAGTTCACAGCATCATTAAATAACATGTTTTAAAAATGTGTGTGTCTGCCATGTTGTTAGTACCAGTTGTAGGAAATTAAAAAGTATAAGCGAAGGTGTCTTCTGCTAGCATAATATTTGTACAAATTATTTGTGAAAATTGATTTCCTGGTTTAAAAGTTGAAGGGACACACAGAGACACACAGACAGCATGACAATCTCGTAAGCGTACGTTTTTCTCTACGGAAAGAAAAGTAGGTTAAAAATGGTGCTGATCTGACATACCAATGCATAACCATGATACAAGCTAAACCAACTGTGAGAATTGAATGTTTCTGACATGTTGCTTAAAAAGTGGATGTATATTCTACAAATGTGCAAGACTATTGATTTCATATTAACCAATATTTTTTAATTAATGTAATTATTTCAGCCTCATTGTTTTATTATGTTTTATTTATTTTTTAGTTCATTTATGGTAGCTGTCATCTGCAGCTGTTGGTTTATGTAACTTAGTGCAAGAACTTATTATACAATACTATGGTGTATAGTAGAGTCTTCAGGTTGAAAAGTATGATCACTTAAGAGGAGTCTGCTGCCCCACTGAAGTATTGGTACTTAGTTATTGAACTTTGTGGCATCATGCACCAGAAGAACATAACCTTAATACTCATTTTTATGAGAACTTCTAATTTTATGCTATAACAAGAAATTTTATGCTATAACAAGAGTCAACATTGTATGGTTATTTCTAAAATGGGATGTGATCCAAAAAAAAATAAGACATCTTTAAAGGTACTTACGTAATTTGATGACTTTCAGTTGTCATTTCCTGCCTCTTGTCTGCTATGTTCATGGGCAGATCGGCTCAGTGGTCTATGTTAATGTGCTAAGCAAGCCAAGAGGAAGTTAAAAGCGATAGTTGTCAGATAAAATAATGTCCTGTATAATGGCTTTTTACAGATACCCATTACCTTGGGAGTGTTCATGAATTTCTACTATGATATCCAGTTCAATGTCCTTGGTACAATTTATGCCACCCTGGGTGTAGTGGTCACATCTTTGTACCAAGTGGTAAGTAGTTTATGTCCATATAATGTAAAGGTAAAAGTAAAACACTTCCTACACAGGCCTGGACAGGCCCAGAGGGTTCCAAGACTTTGGGGCTCCCAGATTTCAAGACTATCAGCACATGAAGGTGGTAAGGTTGAGCCCTACACACCAGCCACCTTTACCCCCGAGGAAGTACACATATACCTGGAACTCATTTCTCTTAGAGGGTGAGTTGACCCCAGGGCCATAGTGCGGCCCATTTGGTTGACGCACTGTGCTACAAACTGGAAGGTCACAGGTTCGATTCCCGATGGTGTCATTGGAATTTTTCATTGACATAAACCTTTCGGTCACACTATAGCCCTGGGGTCGACTCAGCCTCCAACAGAAATGAGTACCAGGAACATTTCCTGGGGGGTAAACGTGGCCGGTGCGTAGGGCTGACAACCTTACCACCTTCAAGTGCCGACTGTCTAGAAATCTGGGAGCCTCAACCTCCTGGAACCCTCAGGGCCTGTCCAGGCCTGTAATGGGATAGCTTTACCTTTACCTTTACCATTGGGAATCCTTCCAGCTTGTAGCACAGTGCCTCAACCAACTGTACCATCCATAATGTGCTGTAGGTAATCTTGTCCAGTTGACCATGTTCCAGTTTTTGGTTAGCTACACATTTTGGTGTCTGAAGTACCACTGTTTTGTATTCTGAACCATTTTTGGGACAATTAGTAATGTTTTATTTGAGTTTCATATGAAGAAGCAGGAGTATTTCTGGACTGGTACCTGATTTATCCAACTGTATCAGTAGTTACGTATATTCATATAGCCAGATGAACAGTCCTGATCTCATAATTACAAATTAATATATGCATATACATAAAAGCAGATTGCATCATCATGATAATGCGAAAATACACAACTGCAAGGTTACTGGCTAATAATTATTTCTATGTAGATTTTATGTGGCCTTTAACTTTTAAACATATTTTTGTAACCTGTAATACATTTAATTTGGAAATAATGAAGATTTACAGTCATACTTTGTTTTGCTTTACTTACTGTGTTTCTTAGTTAGTAAGCCAGAAGCAGCACGAGTTACAGATGAATGCAATGCAGCTTCTCTACTATCAGGCTCCATTGTCAGCTATAATATTACTCCTGCTCATACCCATCTTCGAGCCAGTGAGCACCACCATCACAGTACATTGGACTGCTGCAGTAGTTGTAAGTTGTTGGCATATACTAACCTGTATTTGACACTGAGGTTGAAAACACATGGGAGTACTTTATTGCCACTTACATTATTCATGTTCGTATTTGTATTTACTTGTTCAGTCACAATGTACAGAAGTGTGCGTCCACCAACACCAGCATTTACGTTATGAGTTGTGTAGTTGGCTTTGCATGTGCCGTGTATATTTCTGTTTCTTAGCCTGTCTTGTTTTCTCTCTTGGTTTGCTGACACCAGAGAACCTGGAAGTCTTTCAGTGTCGCAGTTATTTTGGTGCAATGATTAGGCTGTTTAAGTTTCTTTCTTTCTTTCTTTCTTTCTTTCTTGCTTCCTTCCTTCCTTCCTTCCTTCCTTCCTTCCTTCCTTCCTTCCTTCCTTCCTTCCTTCCTTCCTTCCTTTGGTTTTGTTTGTTTACTTGTTTCATTTATTTTTCTATTCCTTTTTTCTTTCTGTCCCTTTTTTTAAAGATGTATATAGAACTTGCACTTGTTTGTATGCACGATCTGCGGTTTGAACAGTAATCATGGAATGCGGTATTCTTATTGTGATAAGTGATTTTCATTGACTACTCACATATCTGAAAGCAGTGTTTAGTATGAAGCATGCAACTGATACCTGATTTGATTATTTAATATTGCCACATGCTAAATTTTCCACAACTTATTCCAGAGTTACAGTATTTATTTAAGTGGAATGTTTGATAAACAGTCCTTTTTAAAATTATAAAGTATTGTACACCCATACATATGTATTAGAAGTTATGTTTAAATTTAGGTGAAGATCTTAATTGTTACATCCCCCAATTTAAACATATAGAACAGATCCCTGTGTATGTACTGTTCTTTAAAACACTGTAACTTACATGTGAGTAATGTAATGTTCTTAAAATCCCATATTCAGTGCTGGTCTTGGCAAATGTGGGGCCCAATTGGAATCCTTGTGGCAGGTCCCTAAAAGTTATTGTGCAGAGCAAAAAGAGGACTAACGCTTTGATATATTAACCTAAGTGAGTTTGAAAAATTAAAATGGTCCATTTTTTATCTTTTAAAAAATTACTAGTGGGTGAATCCCCCATCAGTGTGGGGTCCATTTACATCAAATCAGCCCAATCAGCCGAAGGCCAGCCGTGCCATATTTATGTTCATAGCAGAATGTAGTTAAAATATATTACATCTAGTGTACTGGTTACGCTCTTGTCTTTCATTGTTTATTCATAATTATTAATTCTATGTATAGTTTGCTGATGTATGATTTCAGGGTTTAGTGGCAAGTTCATGTATAACGGCATTCTTTGTCAATCTGTCCATCTATTGGATAATTGGAAACACATCACCGCTTACGTATCCTTTGTAAGCTACTGGTCTTCAGACACACACTGGTGGCTGACCATGTTTCTCTGATGGGATTTATCACTTTTACGAAGTACAGATGTAACGACACTTTGTATGCTAACTGATGTATGTGATCCCAAACAGTCTAGCTGATATACAGGAAGTGTGTATAATATGCTTTTAGAGTAGTGCATGAATTAATTAACATGTTCACGTTAATTATTTCTTTTATCAGAGCATATTTATTTCTTTTTATTTTTGGTCTTACAACCTTAGGTTATGGTAGACAGAGATGTTTTTCCACATATTTTATGATGAAGTAGCAAGAACTGTTTTTAATTTTAGTTTGTGCGTTACTTTGGCTGGGGAGTGCACAAATCCTCGACACCAGGTTGCCTGGGTGACCACATTTTTTACAGTGGTGCGTGGAATAAAGTGTATGTTTGAAGGCTGCATCCATTTGTGAAATGCATGTGGTGCCAGCACAAATCTCAGTTTATTGTTACCAATTAATAAACTGCTGTAAATTCAGACACTTACCTTCTTCTCATGCTTTGTTGTAAATTATTAATTAATAACAATTTTCTTTACAACATCTGTTTTGTATGTAAAGCATTACATGTTTTAGGTTGTATAGCCACAGGACATGTTTCTTTAAAATGTGGCCCCTGGAGGATTTTGTTGAGAACCACTGATCTGATAACGCAGACATGAAGACGCTGGATGCGCTGAATATTCCATTGTAAAGAACAGAAATAAATGAGGTTTATAATTTTTGACATATGTTTATATTTCATGAAATGTGGTGTACTTTGTAAAAACACATAAGTATTTTTGTCCTTTACTGTGCAACAAGATACAACATGATGGGACACATCAAGTTTTGTCTTACTGTGCTGGGTGGTGTGCTCTTGTTTGAAGAGCCATTCCATGTGAACCAGGGTGTTGGGATCATACTGACTGTGCTTGGAGTAACAGCCTATGCGCATGTGAAGGTACAAAACCCTTTAGTAAAATTTTGAAGTAATTCATTTATTAATTTTTTAAAAATAAAGTGTATGCTTTGAAACTGCTTCCAATCAGGAATGTGCATAGTCGCTTCACAAACCTCTGGTTTGTTGACACGTGATATAAAGTGATAGCCTTGGCCATGCTGTACATACACATCTACCTAGCATTTTTCTTGCCATCACAAACCCTGGGAGCCTCAAATACAAGGGTGTTCTCTGTTAAGATGGTTAATATGTCTGAGTTCTAAATATATTCTGTTAAAAATATAATTTAAGGTACAAAGATGACATTTAGCATATTAACCCTTCAAAGACAAAACGTATCTGTTTTATATAAGGACTCAGTGCGTGCTGCGCTGTAAACACTCTGCACTTTGGTTATAAAAACCAATCTCTTAATGTTTTATAAGGCAAAGTTGCTGTTTGTTCTGAGATCTGTACAAAACACATAAATGCAATGTGGGCACCACATAGAATTTTTTAATGTTAAACCTGGTGGTATGTAAAGTTACCGCTAGGCTTTAAAAGGTTAATGTTACACGACAGATTGATGTGCTGTATAAAGCTCAGTGGTGAAACATTAAAATTTGCGACAATGACTGGTTACTTATGTGAAGTGGGTCTTTTTCGCTTTTGTCTCTGTGGGGCATCTATAGGAGTTGAGGTAGCTGTATATTTTAGTAGAAGAAATCAACTTTCTTTCTTTCTTTGGGCTACTGAAGCTGACATAATTCACAAATTCAGCCACTACGTGGCAGACATGTATACAAAAATGGACATTTGTGCTAAATTTTAAGATGAGATCGTGTTGGAATCAGCCTGACAGATGACAGTATGGGGAAATCTATTGAACTGAACATCATCCAGCGAATGAGACCAAAGGGTTAACAGAGATGTGGCTTGGGAGAGAAGATGATTTTGAGCAAGTTATGATTACTTTCAAGGTGTGGTATTCTGTAGTTGATTCTAGGAAACACTGTTGCACCTATGAGCACTTCAGATCCACATATACTAATTGTGTATTCCACACATTTCTGCTTTTCAAGCCAGAGCCTGCAACAGTAACTTGAGTGTTCGTTCACACTTAGCACTGTCCATAGCACATGCTTTGAAAACCTGTAGCAGACATAAATCATTAAATCGGAATTAGGAAGTTAGAATTCTCCTTTAACTTTAAAAGGCAGACTTTTTGAGATGGTGGTAGTCACTGGGTTGGTCCAAGAGTACCCTGTCTTTTCTGCAGCAGAAAGGGTTATTGCTGAGTTCACAAGAGCCTGCTGCTGAAGCCCATCATGAGCTAGATAAATCCAATCTACACCTTACGCCTTATTTTTCTGAGATCTATTTTGAATTTCTATCATGCCCATTACTCCATCTCCCAAATGATTTCTCCCTTTTGGGTTTTCTGAATAAAATTTTGTACACAGTTTCCATCACTCCCACTTTGCTTATCACACTGTTCTCACACTTCCTTATTTAGTGTTATTCCTGTAAGGTTAGAGGAATTGTTTCTTACCCATTGAAAACTTCAGGTAAAATTTTGTGTAAATATGTATAACTTTTTTCAGGTTTTAGGTAGGAGTCTTGAAGGTTGAGGATTCTGAACACATCTTGTTTCAAAATACTGTGTTATGTTAACTTTACTGGAGCGTGCGCACGTGTGTGTGTGTGTGTGTGCGCACGCGCCATATTTCATATTTAACTAACTCCCTCTCTTGTTTCATGCCCACCTGAATTTCTCTGTTGGACATGCTTGTGTTGGTTTTATTTCCTTTGATATTTGAAATTCACCATATTTCAGGCTGGAAGTGCCCTTGGGCGAGGTAACCATCATCATCATTTGGAATGCACAAAAGATTCATCTAAAATAGGACTACATTTTCAATCACCTCCTTAAGAATATTTTTCCTAGTGTTGCGTGTGCATCAGATTTTTGGGACATTATTTATTTAACATACCAAATTGCAACATCCTTTTGGTTTGGTGCTATTTGGTGCATTTTGTGGGTAATGATTTTATCTGCCTTTAAAATTTGCCAGCTTTGAAAAGAGGTTGTGATTAAAATACACAAGTACATTTAGCATTGTCATGTTTATTGGCTTTTAAAAAGAATACCATGTAGTAACATATGATCTTATGTCACACAATTATATAAGTCATACTTCTAGATAATACAGGCCTAAGGCAAAAATGTTCATGAAGTGTATATGTGTAGGTAGTATACAAAAGCCTGCAGTTACAGTGAAACCCACTTAACACATCCGTGCTTAAAGAGTTTTTGTGCCCAAGAATTTGGAAAATTTGGTAACAGTGTTCCCACATGATTAACCTATACATTTTAGTATGTTTCTCACTTAAAAAGATTTCATGCCCAAGAAGTATGAAAATTTACAATGCTCTGAGTTTGTAAAGTTTCATCTCCAGCATAGTTTCCACAGTGGTTCAGGGGTACACGTAGGCAGTCCTATCCTTGAAAACGTGGCAGTAAATGATGTTACATTCCAAATGCACTGCCAGCTATTACCACACTTTAATTTCACACAGTGTGAGGCAGTGTTGTGTCTTGTGTGTAGTTTACAATCTGGATCAACGTGGATTTAATGCAGCACTTTGTGACTAACTGTTTTACTTCAAATTCGGTAGTTTGAATTATTTTATGTGTAAGATTTGCATACTGTTTGGGGTCACGTCAGATTGTTTGTGCATGTACAATTTTCACCCTGTAGTGCCAGTAGTTATTGAACACGTGAGCAGCATGGCTACTACCTCAAAAGGTGGTATCAATCATAAGTTGTTCTCAATTCAAGAAAAGCAGGGTATTATACATGCACTGGATGCTGCTAAAATTTTACTCGCGAAAGATCTAAGAAATTTGCACTTCTGTGTCAAAATATGAGACACAGTACTTAGTCTGCAAGTGTACAGCTGAGCTGAGAAAAACGTGAAGACAGCAAAATATAGTAAGCTGGAGTCAGTATTTATGGAAGAATTTGGTAAGAATGGGCTCCTTATATTCTAGTTGTGCTTGTTAAACAAATCTTGTCTTAATGTTCAAGTGTGTGCCAGAATCACTAGATAAAATAAGACTTAATTGTAGTTTGATGGTGAAAATGAATTATTTAATGCAGAGTTTATTATGCAAAATAATATTCTAGTAAAGGAAGTGTGAATTTCGGTACACAAGCGCAAGAGAATAGCATTTTCAGGCTACCCTTGTAAGAAATTTTTCTACTTAATAAGCCAAATTCACTGAATTTTTTTATGAACATCGTAAGAGGGTTTTACTGTCTTTGTATGCTATTACTTAGGAACTAAAATTTTTGTCGGCTTTACCAAACTTATGAAGATTACTGTCGTCTGTCTTCAGGGTGTAATGTGAAGGTGGAAGCAATATGTTCTCCAAAACTTTGGTAACCAGCCACCAGACTACAGGGCATGCCATCCCAGAAGACAGTAATCTTCAGTTTTAATTTTTTGTGGAACTTTTGGTTTTATGAATCTGTAAAAAGTGGGTTTATACATAATTTAACATAAAAAGGTGCATGGTGTTTGTCTCACTTCAGAATTCTTGTGTTTTATTATGCTTAGGCCAGCCTACTGTGGTTGGTTGAGAAGAGAAATGCACCCTCTGTGCCTTGTAGAAAACAGTATTCTAATCTGGGATTTTTCAAGTGGACCTGTCCTCAGAAAACTATAGCAAAAAGTATTACATGTGCATTATACAGGTACATTATTTTATTTGACAACTTGTATTGCTCTTTGCTAGGACCATTTCACGTGTCAGTAGGCAGCAGAGCACTTGCTGTGCTTTCATTTTGCCTTGAGTCAGGATCCACATGTTTTAGTTTCATGTGCTGCATTTAGTATTAAGTTTTTACTCACAATATTTAACAAAGATGCTGAAAATGCTTGCAGACGCACATCACATCTAACAAACATTTCGTTCATTGCACATCAAAGTATAATAATTGAAGTGATTTGACAGGAAGTTATCAGCAGCAGTTGTCAGATGAAGTAATGTTCCTATACAATTTTATGTAATTTTATTTATTGCATGACAAGTGACATAATTGACACATTTAACATACATATTATTATTATTATTATTATTATTATTATTATTATTCGTGGCTAGTCAACCTTGCCATTAGCATGTAGAAATTATCATTTGTAAAGCTGCATTTAGAGACACTAAAATCTAATGTGGTATACCACATCTGAAGAGTTAAAGTGCACTATGGTATATTCTCTGCAACGTAAGTTATCAGATATTTTAGTAATGTAATCTTTCCCTGATAAAAACTCTTGTAATTGTGCCATACATTAATTGCAAGCTGAAATATATTTTTGTTGTGTAAGTATTAAATATTGATAAACTATTTCTCTTATGTAGAAGATTGAGAAGGAAAAATCGGCTGTGATAAACGTATATAAATTTATCTGTGCTAGGTAAATCAGATATGTTATTATTTTAATTTTCCTTGAATAAATCATTACTAGTTTCATCTGCCCTTATGGACATCATATATTTTAGCCATTTCACATCCTACTCAACAGTTGGCAGCAATTCCAAAAGAAGGTAGTAAGGTAAACATTTTTAACTTGATCTTGTAATTAGATACACTCCGTTAACATATAAGGCTAGAACAAACTCTAGTGCTGCTCCAGGCTATGGGAAATTCCATGGCCCACTCTTATTCAGCTAAAAAAATGCTAAATTTTCTCAAACCTCCGTCATGACAAATTACATGAAGGGTTAAGGTCTCCTAGTATGTGACATTGTGTCGCTGGATTAATATTGCCCACCATTCTGAAAGAACATAGTGCTACAGTCTTCAAGGGTTGAGGAGTCTGAGAAGAAAATTCATGGAAACCCTCACCTAGCAACACACTGTCATGTGCCAGAAGCCATGAATCCTCAAGAACACTACGGTGGAAATCTCAGATATCACATAATTATGTAAAATTTCCAGACTTCCCATAATGAAAATATTTGAACAAGACAGGCAGTGTACATATAAACATAACATCGAGGTGTGTTGGTTTAACCGTTGTTGGTGTGAAAAAGCAAGAAGTATAACATACTCCGAGTGTGTGCCATAGCCTTAGTTATCCAGCATGCAAAGGACATATGCCATATTAGATTGTTATGTGGCTTGTCTGGTTTTACCATATTTTTCCACATCATCTTATAAATGGCATGATTTTTGCAAAAAAGTTATTGAGCATATAGTGCGTGTTTTGAGGAACATTTCTCATTCTAGGGAGAATTGACCGAGGTATTATAAATACACACAGGTCTTCACGCAAAGTACCCATTAGTCTTGTCAGATTGTAATCAAACTAGAATTTTCTTGACAGATTTTTGAAAAATACTTATATATCAAATTTCATGAAAATCGACCGAGTGGGAGCCAGGTTGTTGCATGACAGGTGGACAGATATGACGAAGCTAATAGTTGCTTTTCACAATTTTTGAAATGCACCTAAAAAACTTAAAAAGAGTTGTAAAATGTGTTACCCCAGGCAGCCACTTGGTATGTCTGTGTTACACTGGCCCTGTGAGTGACAAACTGATGTTATTTAACATTTCATAACTTTACTTGAAGGTATTAAGTACATTCCACTACTAATAACAGAATAATAAATAGAATGTGCCATTCTTTTGAAAAAAAATGAAGCACCAAGGCATACCATCATCTGTAACTCTCATTATTTAGAGTAGATTTTCTCTGTGTATACAATAGAGGGTATGTATATAGGAGCTCATTAACATTTGATGCTGATACATAATTCCATCATTAGGATGGTTGTACACTTTGTTGTTATCATGTTTGGGCAGTTTTGACCACTCTGGTTTACCAGCAAGATTGTGTATACATTTCATTAAAATGTAGTGATAAGCAAACCTCTGCCTCTAGTCATTTAGCCTAAAATTTTGTTGCATATGTGGAACAAACATCAGTAGCACAATGACATTTTTATACAAATACCAAATAATTTGATTCTGTTGAACTCATAAAGTGTTATGTTTTGAAATTTGTTTCTATATCCCACATATTTAAAAAGCATGTGGCTGGTACTCATGAAACTAGGAAAAGACAAGCAGTAGTAGGAAGGGTCTGACAGCTTAAAAATGTGTGTACCTGCTTCTTGTATTAAGAAGTTGAAAGAATGTTGAGATTCATATTAAATGTTTTCAGTTTCAAACAATATGTGCAATAAGTGTGGATTTAGATCATCTCCCAATAAGGAAACACAAGTAGTTAGTCTCTTTCTTGAGAACATGCCAAGCGACTTGTTCTGTCAATAGCAACAGTCAAGAATAATGGCAACATTTGTTGGCATATTTTTATTCAGAGTGTGGAATGTGAAGATCAAATGGTATTGAAGAGAGCAGCTGTGGTTCCCCCCCCCCAACCCCCCCCCCCCACCACAAAAGTAAGGTACTTCTAGACTGTTATTACAATGCTTGTTGTATGAGGGGGGTCCTTCCCTAATTCAGAGTTCACAGCATGCCTATGTAGTGAAACTGTGTCATCAGAGCAGTCTTTATGTGTCATATGTATAATATTAGATCAACGAAAGGGTTGTCTGTGGAAACTTTAGTTAGAGATAGGATTTATCAACATTTTCTGTTGAATATCAGTGGGTATTCCACTAATACTTCACATGTACTTAACTTTTTATGCTTAATAGAACATTAATCTGCTGACTTCCCTTCCTTAATTGTCTCTATAATATTACAACTACTGTTTTTTTGGGGGCGGGAGGGGGCGCAGTGGGGAGGGGATATTGAAATCATGTTAGGACATTGAGCACTGTAGTCTGCAGACTTTCCCTTGAAATTAATGTAATTATCAGAGTTATAAACTACCCGTCCGTTTATGGGAACAAAGTTACTGAATTGTGAAATGCATGTCTTTATCAACAATCGAACCTCGTTTGTCTTTTATTAGGCTTACTTGTGACATGTCTTACTCTGTTATTTGATATGTATAAAGTATTAGTGCACTAAAACTGTTAGGTCGTGCTGAAGTGAAAATTGAAATTTATACCACATCAGAACACACAATTATTTTCTGGATGTCTGTGTGGTCCTGTAGCAGTAGAGGCTTTGCCTGTATGGTGTACAATAAATTGAGGCTTAGGATCATACATGCAGATAAATGAGAGAATTCTTGGATTTTTGTTTCTTCCATTACTTTTTCAAATTTTAGATTGAGTATAAATGGTTCTAATACAGAAAAGAAAATGTGGCTTCAAAACTCCAGAATTAAATTGTTTTGAATTTTGTTCATAATCAGTGTACATTCCGGGTTTCAGTGTGAAAGATGAAGTCCTCATTCCACTGTTTACTTTGCATTTGTTAGGAAACAGACTTTGTGTTTGTGTTTTAGTTGGGAAGGTATCATAGGCTTTCACATTATTTGTATAATATAAAACTATTTTAATTATATTCAGAATAATGATGCATTTTGTACATGTTTTGTGGTTGTAATTATAATTTTTATATTTGTTCCAGAGGCATTCCATTTTGTAGATGTGACAGTGTTTCATGTTTGGTTGATGTTGTGGGTGTTTTCAGTGTATTGCATGGGGTATGCAAGTGATGTATTAATGGTTTTACTCAATTTTATTATTTTGATTTTATTTATTTATCCTGATTCATACCTAAGTTCTGACATTATGTAACAAATTTAAATTATGGAGAGTGATTTATGCAACTGTGGCACAAGAAACTGTATACTTTATGCCAGTGCTAGTGGAAAAGGCCCATTGAAATTTCAGCAGGAAGTCTCTTGTAGATGAAAGTATGCATACCCACATGTATCATAATTCCATTAATCATCAGATAGCATGTTTGGCCACTGAGAGTTTCTTACAGGGAAAACTAAGGACTGGCAAGGCATCTGGCAGACAATGCCATTTCTCTGTCATAGAGAGTAATTACATCCTCTGTCAGTGAATAACATACATAATTAAGCAGTTATAAACCATATGGTGTTATATTAATGTTTTGGACAGTGTTTCTTGCCTTGATATGCACAACATTTCTAGAGTTGGCTCCAATTCCATCTTCAGTTGAGTGATTGTTGTTATTCTGACATGTATTTTTATTTTTAATGTTAGTAGTGATGGTAAGGACTGATTCCAGGCCATTTTGAATATTGGTTTACTGATTCTCTGAACATAAATGCAACATAAAAACAGGAGGCATCGAAGTCCAAAATTGCAGAACTCTGCTGGAATGAAGGTTATCAAATAATGCTCGATAAAGCAGAAATCATTCACAAAGATTTTTTAAGATCATCAGGAACATGAAGGATCTAGTATTCTACAGAAAGATAGAACAGGTCCCCATCAGCCAGTCAGCCAAGACGTGATCTCCATATGGCTCCCTTACTGCAAAACAGGAATTAACGTAAGTGTGATTATAATAACAACCATCACCACAGATATTAAAAATAAGAAATATACAAAATATGTTGGTATGATAATGACAACCAGTCACCCTGTTCTGTTCTGTTTGTGGAAAGGTTATGCGAGCCTGACTGAACCTGTAACCTGTGATAATTCTTATGGAGCTTATATAGTGTGTGTATTACAATATTGCCCAATAAAATTCTTCTGTGGTCATATAATTGTGTAGCATTGTTTGTATCAGAAATATTTCATGTCTGTTGCTTTTTGTTCATTATGTGTAAGAAGAACTTATGTCCAAGAACATCCCTTTTTTATTTCTTTGTTACTGAACAGTTTGTGATTTCACCGAAATAATATTTTAAGCTACTGCAGCACTTGCACAGTTTAGTCTAAGCTTTGTAAACACACTGATTTTATTTATTTATTTATTTATTTATTTGTGTACTTGGTTTTGAGTGTTTATGTATGATGCAGTAATTATCATTGCTATACCAAGAGTCATATTCATCTGTACATAGCAGTCCGGAAGCTTATTTTATTTTACAAAAGAATGCCAGTATTGTTATAGTGTCTCAGTTTATTTAACCATGTTATGTCAGCTGCATAAATTAATACAACATTGAATAGAAGAGTGAGTGAAAATGATGAATTGGGTAGGATGTGGAAAGAAGTGGTTACTGCCTTTTGTGTATTAGCCCAAGAGTTCCCTGGAGGGTCTGAGAAAAATTATGAACGACCTCAGTCAGAGCAGATGACCTTGGTGCCAGGAATCTAACATGGGTTGTGTTAACGCAAAGTGTTATGAAGAGCTTTGTAGTAAATATACTGAGCACAGTTGGGAAAAAGGTGTACAGTTGAACCATTGCTGGCAAAATTGTTTCTGGGACATGATGCCCTCTTCGGCTATACCATACCTCAAATATGTTTGAAAGCCTGGGCATAGACTGTACCAGTATTTCATCTCGTCATGAGTATGTGGAAGCTGCTTTTCTGTTGGCTTTCTTTAACCGAAGAATCCATTTTATGTATCGGTATTTGCCAAAGAAAGTGTTAAAATAATGTCACTGGAACAGTTGAGACCTCCTGCCATTTAAATGTAGCTTGTACAGGCAGGCAGGGTGCAATTTAAAGGAGCCCCTTGAAAGGGTTTCAATGGCCAGTAACTTAAAACTGTTCATTTATAAGCATGAATATGTAGACACGTTTAGCAGAAATGCTGTTACATGTGACTAATGCTATTTTTTGGGGAGAAATTTATGAAGAAATTTGATTTGACATTTTGTTATGCATGTATCTGCAAAGTCCTGCATGCATAACACTTTTCTTTCTTTTTTCTCTTTGTTTTGTAGTTAAAGACACAAGATGATGGAGCAGATATGGAAGAGCCATTAATAGCTGAAGATAACAGTGAAACATCTTAGTGTATGAAAATGTAAGTGGTTGTGTATGCTTCTCATAATTCCGTAATTTCATTGGTTTTTTTATCCTGTGGAGGCTGTCTCTGTGTATTCAGATTACTTAGTAGAGTAAACTAATGTTCATAGGAAGTTACAAATGAAGGGTATGACATTCTTATGCACAAAGTGCAGTAAATTAAACTTGGAGCAAGTGTTAGGTATTAGTCCCTTGGATTTCTGCTGATAAATGTGTCTTGTGGGAGTATTTGGCTCTTTTAGTATACCAGTTATGCATCCCTATGGGGTGCCTTTTAAAATCATTTCATTCATCTTTCTGTATGAATGAAACAAATTAAGAACAGATAAACTGGTTTTTATTAAATTTTATATTGGAGAATTTTATTAAAAGTTGTCAAGTCATACCAATCTTCTGCTACATCTACCAGTTTTAATGACAGCTTTACATGTAAACCCTTCTCACATTTCTGTTCACACCTCGAGTGTAAGTCACTAAATATGTATTTAGCAGGGAGTTTTTGTGAACAGAACTGTAGAGAAAGTGAAGTACAATTTTATGTCCAGTGCTGTATTTCCTTCAGTCTTATGGTTTCCGAGGTCAGTAAATAGGAACCAGAGTTGTAATGCTGTGCATACATTTCTGAACATGCATGTACCACAACTAACACCAGTGTTGTGAACACACTACTGAAGTGACTTATTTATTCGTATTTATGAGTTCAACCCTCTTTTGCTTTTGTGGAAAGTGTAAGAACTTCTAAGTGAATTTCTCAGTGTTTTTGCTTGAAATTTTCAGTTACATTCTATTTATGAGAGTGTCAAGGTTATTATTCACAGGCTGGGCTTCTAGGGCAGCTAATGGAGTGGGTGCACCAGAATTGTAATGCTATGCATACATTTCCTAACTTGTGAGATTTTAGGCTTTTGCAGCAGTACAGTAGGGCCTTTTTCTGGGGTATGGTCCTGCATAACTGCATGACTTGTGCGTAATATTTTAAAGACAGGTTGGTGGTCTCTTCTTTAATGGTGGATCCTTGAAGTTGAGACCACCACACTATATTGGATCGTTGGGCACCAGTAACCCAGTGACACATTATTGTAACCCACAAGAATGAAGACCTAATTTCCTAACTTACTCACAGCTGATCTTTTTGAATGCCTGCAATAATGTTATGTGGTTATAGACCTTTCTAACAGTGGTTTAGATTGTGGTGAGAGACTTTTCTTTGATGGTATTTGTAGTGTATGTCTACTAAAATATGCACATATGGAAACAAGCTGTCTATTTGTCCTTACCAAGTTGAATCCAGTCCACACGCTCATACCCTCTTTTTTTAAGATTTGTTGTAATATTATCCTTCCATCAATCCCAAGGTCTCTTGGCCTCTTAACTTTGAGGGAAACAAATAAAATTACAAGTGTCTGAAACCAAAATGCTCAGGGAAATATTTAGCTGTAAGCAGGATGATGTAAACAGACAATTTAAGGGCCAATATTAAATAATGAGGTATGTTTTTATTTATGTAGGTCATCTATTATTGTTATAACTGTAAAATCTAACAAGGCTGGCCAAGCTGGGGAAGAGGAATGCATACAGAATTTTGCGAAACAGATGGGAGGGTAACATTAAGGTAGATCCTAGGTGCTGTGTTGGGAGGTTGTTGAAACAGGTCTGAAATTATTTCCAGTGACAGGCTTTGGCATTAATGGTTTCAAACATTCAGGTTCAATTTCTGAAATGCTAGTAGGTGTCATAGCTAATCGCACTAATCGAGTTCAGAGTACTAAGTTAGATTGTAAGAGAATGGGGCCTGTTAACATAAGGCTACACTTGTAAAATTCTTTACTGAAGACAACAAATTGTTAAAAAAGATAGTTACCTGAATCCTTTGAAGATTAAGGCCTAGAGTGAAAGCAATGTTGTGCTTCACACTTCTTGATTGCTTTGTTTGACGGTTCCCTGGCCTTACCTGCTTATCCCTCTGATACGAGTAGTATGAAGATGAAGATGTGTATGGAGCAATGGTGGAATGACAGTGACAGGGGAAACCCATATACTCGTGGAAAAACGTGCCGTAGTGCCACTTTGTCCACCAATCTCACATGGACTGGCCTGGGGTCAAACTTGGGACTTCCTACTGACAGGCCGGCAATTAACTGCCTGAGCCATGGCGTGGCCGTGAAGATGAAAGGTCTAGTACATACATCACAGAGAATGTGATTCCATTTGTAAAATCATTCAGTTAATTTTGCTTTTTATGCTGAGCATTATATGGAACATATAAGGTGGCTACACTGTATGAGAGAAATAAGAGATCCGTTAACATTAATCCTGATTGTACGTATAGTAACCACTGAACTTTAAATGGTTACTACTATGCATAAAATAAGTATACATTGTATAAATAGTGGACATATGCCATATTGTCCTCCTGTCTTATGTTACATTATCTATGTAACTTCTTTCATCATCTGAGCCCTGTGTTACATGTTGATAGAGTTAATTATTATTGAAAATACTTGGCAAAATGAAAATGTGAAGCTTTACTTAAGAACATCAAAGAATGTTCTTATTAACCTATTAACTATGCATTAAGTTGAAAAATATTTCTGATAGAAATTGCAGATTTTGATTAGGTAAAGATGTTGTCATTTGCATGTTGTATGCTCTACCATGTTTGGGAAATTTGATACAGTTTTTAGCATAAAGAAATGTTTTGTGTATATTTTTGTGTGAACATTTTTCATAGTGGGAGGGAGTATCAAACTGAAGGCAAATGACAGTTTTAAGCAATATACAGTCTTGGCTATTATATGGTGTGTGTGAGTTTCATTGTACATTTTTATTTTAAATTAATTGGGACAAATTTCAGTGCCTAAATTTCGTGTGTGTTTTCACTTTAAGTGTAAGTTACTATTCATTTTCTGCTGAATCTGTGTTGTGATAAAATAATTCATATTATGTGTTGAAATATTGTTTACACTAGTTCAGTAAGAGACCACACATAACAAAGATACGAGAATGGAGGGCAGTTATCTTGCCTAAAATTTCCTTCACCTCCCTGTGACATTCTGGAGTTTGCTGTCTCCCTTCGCCCCTCACATTTAAATACTTCTGTTATTTATGTATTGGACATTACATCCTCATTAAATAGCATTAAACAGAATAATTACATGCAACATTATAGTTGTCCCTCTGCACGCTGTGGACTTACATGAGGAAACGGAAGTACAGTGACACTCATTCTCAGTTTCGGTACTGGGTAAAGGGGGTCAGCTTCACGCACTGGCCGCTTTACCCCGGAGAAAGAGTCCACGTTGCTTATTCGATAGGAGGCTGGGCGGACTCCAGAGTTGGGAGTGGAGAAGAATCTTACGCCCCTGCCGAGAATTATAAACCATGAATTCTTGGTCATACAGTCCTTAGCTTAGGTGCTATACCGAATGAGCTATTTCGGCTCCATAAAATATTGTAGCTGATTACCATAACTGATGACGGCTGATTATACTGGTTTGTCTATATTGAACTAGCAGCGTGTTGTTCGTTAATGTGCATAAATCACCTTGAATTAGTTTAATCCTCTACAGTCTGTCGTCTGCCATGCTTCGGATTGCTCCATTGTATGTTTTGAACTGGCATCTTAATGAACTGAAGAGGTCACGGCTATTTCTCCACCCATTGACTTCCTGTGCTTTCTTAAGAATTGCTTCCTGCAAACGAACGGCCCAACCCTAAGTATGAGAAAAGGCAATAAGCATCGGTTCAGCTGTGGTGGCAGGGTAGATACTGTTGCTGGCGCCAAGATATGTTCATAGTTGAGACCAACTGAAGTCCCAGTGCACGTCATTAAGACGTGTGAGAGAATGGAGGTGTAGCTTCACTCGCTCTTAACCTCAGCACTACCCGGGTTCGATCCCGGGTCAGTCCATTTGGGATTTGTGGTGGACAACGAGGCACTGGGACATGTTTTTCCCGGAGTACTTCGGTTTTCCCCTGTCAGTTTTATTCCACTGGTGCTCCACTACTTGGAAAAGGACAAAAAAATCTTCGTTGTCTTTATCTTTATCGTAGGGTTGCACAAGAAGCCTTAAGGTTGCTGTGCGTCCGTAGCGTCTGCTGCGGGGCCCTTCTCCACTCACCTGAGCACTAGATATGGGTGAGTAATCAGATTCATGACCCGGCCGCTTTACCGTCTGGGAAACGGCCCCGGTGCGCATTCAATGGAAGGTTGGGTCGGCCTCAGGGCCCTATAGGACATTTTGCAGAAGAGACTGAATCTCCTGCCCTCGTCGGGAGTCGAGCCGCAATTTCTGACCTCCAACTCGTAGCCTAGTCCGTGTACTGACTACGCCATCCCGGCCCCACTTGGACCAAGCAGGCATACCTGTAGCAAAGTCCTTGATGCAGATGCTAGAGAAGTATGTCAGGACGAGCCACAGCATCTCTCAGAAATCCCATTAATCGGTGATAAATTGACACGTTGGTGCCGCTGGAGACAGGAGTTCAGTGAGAAGTTTTGTGTCACCCCAAAATTGGTCCATTACAATTCCAATGTATCTGTGATGTACACTTTACAAGCGGCGTTGGGTGGGGGGGGGGATGAGTGGTGCGGCCGCCCCGAGTGGAAGAATTCAAGGGGCGGAAAATTGCTATTTTAAATGAAAGAATTTGACTTTATGCCCTTAAAAAATTTAAATTATTGAGCGAAATTAAAAGAAATTCAATAAAGAGGGTTTTTTTTAAAGTTCACAATTTCTTTTAGGGGCGTTCCTTGTGTTCACTCGCCCCGGGCGCCAAAAAAAAACTGTAGCTACCCCACTTCTCCCACCATCCGTCCCCCATAAACTTTTCTTTTGATACTGAGTCTTCGCCAGGTGAATTAAATTTTAAATCGCAGTGAATTCCAACTGACAACTGAGGAAGTTAAAGACGTCCCCTTGTGCGTGCATTGCATAACTTTGATTGTCTGTTATCTTAAACATATCCAAGTGAGATATGCAGTTCTCGTTGCGGTAGTGGTACAGATTTTCCACCGTTCCAGAGGAATATACGTAAGTCTCTATTAGACTACATGATCTCACCTCCCAGAAGACAGTATTGTTCTTAACCATGTCTGTACGATATAAGAACACAGCTTTAGAAAAATAAATTTTGCTAGAATTTAGTATATGTAGCCTACTAAATATAACTTTATTTCAAGTTCTAACACGGACTCCCCCTTCACACAAATATATAAATAGGCCCGTTATATATTTTCGCGCCGATCCCAGTGGCTGCGCCGTCTAAGACGTGGGTTTGCGGCCGTTCGCTTGCTGGGATTGTGGTTTCGAATCCTGCCGGGGGCATGGATGTCTGTCTCTTGTGATTGTTGTGTGTTGTCAAGTAGGGCTCTCTGTGTCGGGCTGATCACTCGTCCAGAGGAGTCCTACCGAGTGTGGTAGGTCGCTGTTGACTGAATTCCCGATCGAGAAGTTAATAAGCGACTTAACTGCGTCTTCAGCTGTGAATCGTTTAGGCATTTAGTAAGGTTCTTGGACCCTTTGCAGGTCCCTCACCTATATGCCACACCAAATCGCTGCACAGTGCAACCCTGTCTTACATTTATGCCCTGAGTGGGTGTCGAGCCCCTGGTCTTAGTGATGGTGCGGTTAATGACCAAACGCGCCTTAAACCTACCAATCTCTGTGATTTCTCTCGCCGAGAAGTATGTCTTCCTTTACAGCAAAAGTCTTCCGCACATTTTCTAGGTCGTGTAGTTGGCCACATGCATACGGCGGCCATGTTCATCCGTCTGAGGAATTGTTCCGGTTTTTAAGGCAGCAGTATTGTGTTACGCTGATACAATCAAGTGGATACCAAAATATTTTTGCTAACTTGGTAACAATAATAAAAATGGTAACTATTTACTGCACATGTTCCGCCGCATGTGATGAGATGATTGAGTAGAACTGGGTACAGATTGGGAAGGAAGCACTCCTGACCTATTTGAACATTAGCGTTTGGAGTACAGCGCTGAGCTTGTGGTGTAGTGGTGATTGTAGTTCTGTATTGTTGGGAAACCATATTGGAATTTTTGTTGATTTGAGGTTTGTTATCCTCCTTATCCAAGCATAAAACGGGGGCAATAGGCCTACTCTGAGAAAGGCAATGAGTGGCCTCTCTTTCCGCACATCTGCTTACATTCGTGGTGGCCTTTCCGGAGGTTACAGTTTGAAACGGCGTTTTTATTAACATAACCATCTATCACAAGAACGCAAGCCAGTAGGGTACCGTTAAACCCCTGAAATGTGGCAGCTGAGCTGTGCTGAAGGGGAGGAAAGCTTGCCATCCAGAACTTGTCATCACTAGCTTTGGTCATCTGCGCAACTTGTAACAATTGGCCAGCTTCGTACATAGGCCATCCCTACTTACATGAGTCGAATTCGCTATCACATAAATAAACAGATAAGGCACTGGGGGACGTTTTAAGATAAAACTGCATGGAACCTGTGGCAGTTTCCTCTGCATAACATCGACATTTTGAAATAGTTCAGGGATGTTAGTTTCCGGAATAGGCGATTTCTTCGCATACTGACGTGTGATACAGTACACAGACACAGAGTAAGTACTGATATTTTTGAATATGAACATTAGACTACGAGTTATTTGTAAGACTGCATCACAGGTTAACGTTTTCAACAGAAATATTGGCCGACTTTAGATTCCCGAGTGAAGTGATCATGGGACTTACTAACTGTAAACCAAAATCATGCTGCCTAGGACAGGATTTACTGTGGGTATGACCGGGGCGTAGCTAGAGTGGGGCGAGTGGTGTGGCCGCCCCCGGCCAGCAGAATCTAAGGGGTGGCAAAATAAATATTTTAAGTGAAAATTTTGGATTTCTGCGCTCAACAAGTGCCAAATTATTGAGACAAATAAAAGGAAATTTAATAAATAATTTCGATTTTTAAGTTCGCAATTTCTGTCGGGCGCGACCGTTGTGATTGCTCGGCCCGGCCGTCAAAAAACCTAGCTACGTCAGTGGGTATGCCATGCCGTGTTTGATCGAAGTCGGTTACGTTGTTTGAGTCCCATTACATACGGAAAACTCCATGAAAGTAATTGGTTGTTCTTAAAATTGGCCTAAAGGGGAATTCGTACGGCAGCCAGGGTTTTACGAATCTCATCGGTTTAAAAGTATAAAGAAGAGTTTCCTTGAATGGCATGACATTGGTACGCAACTTTGTAAATGGGGGAGCTGGTTCAGCAGTCATTACTTAGACTGGGGGCACATGCGCCCGTGTAGTCCGCTGTAATTCGATATTGCCATTTACTGTGCGGTCATTGAGCTAAGTGCCCGTTGGCAGCCATTTTCTTTAGGTGATGCCGCTTTTGTGGAATTATTCTATTCCCTTAGAAGAGAAAGTGTTGTAAATGTGTGAGATTTGACGTTTTATAACAATTGCTGGCTTCCGAAATGTGACACCGTGCAGTCTAGTAGGAATTTACCGACAGTTCGGAAAAACTCGCTGCCTTCTTCTTCATGGTCCCAGAAATAGGGTCACATCCCCGAAAACTAATGTTTATTGTACATGTGCGTGGTTTAAAGGGAAACAAAGTAATAAACCGCATGAAGTCTAACAGTGAGAACATACAGATGCAGGAAGATCCTTGTGGTAAATTCTTTCACTTACGCCGTGGAGCAGAATCTTTTTGAGAAGCTGAAAGTCGCTTAGCTGGGCGAGAATTCCACAAGTTTTATGAAAACTCAACATTCTTTAACGTGTTCACAAAAGGCCGCAATCGGCCTCCCTCGTAAGTCATGTCTGTCCGTCCGTCTACCCGCATGGAAAAACTCGGTTCCCGGTTCCTACTGGAGGGGTTTTTACGAAATTTAATACTTGAGGGTTTTTCGAAAATCTGTGGAGAAAATCAAGTTCCATTAAAATCTGACAAGAATAATGGGTACATTACATGGAGACCTATGGACATTTATCATAATATTTTACCGAATTATTCTCAAAATGAGAAATATTTCAGATAAAATTTGTAGAGAAACTCAAAACGCGCGTTTTATATTCAATAACTGTTTTCCTAAAATAGTGCCGTTTGTGAGATAATGTGGAAAAATATGGTAAAGTCAGACGGGCCACAGATGACAATATAATACAGTGCATGTGCTTTGCATGCTGGGTAACTAAGGCAAGCCTACAAACACGCATTCACAATATTTAATTCCTATTGCTTTTCCACAGCAACAATGGTTGTGCGAACGCGCCTCAGTGTTACATTATACGTACATTTCCTCTCATGTTAATATCACGCCGTTTAATTCTGTGCCTCCCAATTAGCCTGTCTCTTTCATATGCATTTTTCACGCCTCAAATGCACGCTGAACATTCTGAAGGTCTCAGATATTTTACGTAGTAAAATTAAACTAAGGCAAGCCCTGTTGTCTGTGATCTGACGCCATATTTTCTGGTAGAAGTTTACCAATGTGTGGGAGGAAACTAGTGCTTCCATTCTCGGGGTAGAAGATGGACAAAACGGCGTCGCCTCCAGAAGACACTATTGTCCATGTTCATCGCCGTAAGAATCCCACCTCTCTCCCAGTTGTCCACGTGGACAATTACAGTCGATAGAAATACCGACAGGCAGCGGTGTTTTCCAAGTTCGAAAGGGCGGGTATACGTAGACGCATATGGTGGCCTCAACCCACGGCGCACATCAGCAGGAAATGATCAAACCTGCAGTGTTTTCATACAGCCAATCAGCTCTCTTGAGGGCGGTGCGGGTTGTTATGACTACCCAAGCGCGAAAAAAATATGTTTTTGAGTCTTTCTGGAATAGACGCTAACCTTTTAGAGACTACTTGGCGCCGGTATTTCAGGTTGTAAGTTCATTGTCGATTCCGCTACAGCAAAATAGTACAACTTCTCGTCCACAAGTCGCCACAAAAATTCGCCAACAGGTGAGACGTGGATTAAATATTTTGTTTACCTATGCTTTCTCAACTGCACCTGTAGTGCGCGTTGGGAAGTTAAGAGGAGCACAGATTTTAGTCGAAACAGTTGAAAGGAACAGACCAATTAAGAGACATAGTTGTAGTTGGGAGAATAGTATTAAAATGGGTCCTAATGCTGTTTAATGTGAAGTTATGGCTTAGATTGGACTGGTAACTTCGGGTTTCATAAAAGACGGGCAATTTGTTTGCCAGCTGTGCCTCTATGAGGTTCTAAAAGGAGTTAGGTGGGACCTGTCTTATTATTTCTCATCCCGTTGTAGCGGTATTGTTTAAGGTAGGCCTATACTTGTGCATGTTTCAGATAATGTGGATGTTGACAGTGAACTGTGATTGTGGAGGATGTGCTAAATGGTATGAAATTTCGTATGAGTTGTAATACCATAACAAACTTTGACATGACGTACCAATGTTCAGAAGGGAGAGCATCTTAGTACTTAATATGCGTCACTGCATGTGTACAGTATTTTAGCTTAGAATACTGGAACTGTAGTAACACTGCTGCGCTTGCGAGTGTTGAAGACTGCCATAACAGCGTGGCTAAAGATTTCCTGCTTTTGAGATAACGGCGCTGCGTCAGTGGGTAATCGAATACTGTTCTCATTTCAAGGGTCTAAATGTCCATGAAGAGGGGTATTTGCCTGGAAACGTCGAGGTCCGATAACACAATGAAGCAGCGTCACATCGTAGAAGAACTAAATCCATATTACTGCAGTTCATAAAATTTTGCACGGCATTTCGAAGTTTCTCCGGTTTGTTGATCCATTTAATCACCGTGCTAAATGACCATGGATTTCGCTGCAGATGAAAAAAGGCCCGTTAGTTGGTTAGTTACTTTTCCAGTGCCCAGTTTGTGTAGCGTAGAACAGTAGGGTAATTACGAACGATGAAGTGGAACGATAGTTTCAAGATCCGTTGTGGTAATTGGCCCATCTCAGAATGTTCGTGGATGGACAGAGGACACCCAGAAACAATCTCATTTAGCATAGCCGTTATTCATTCTGACGTAAACGAACCCTCAGCCAGCCAAGTCCCGTCACACACCGTTACACCCTGTTTCTTTTAAGATCCATTATATTTCGTGTGTTGCCACAAGCTGTCTCTTCCCTTTCAAACTGCCCCACTAAAATCCTGGCTGTATTTCTCAGTGACTCCATAGATGCTTATTTGATTCTCCTTCGCCTGTTTACCTTAAATTGTTCAGTGAAAAGTGCGAATTTTGAAGTTACTCTTCGTGCACCTTTCAATTTTCTCCTATTACTACCCCTCCACGGGTTAAAATATTTTCCTCAGCATTGCGTTTTGTAACATCCTTAATCTACTTTTTTCCCTTCGAGCGAGAGATCAAGTATCCTTCCGTACAAAACAAGTAAAATTAGAGTTTACTACATTTAGACCTTCCGTTTTTGGACTTCTGGTCTGATTAGTGGAAAGCATTCACCGCGTGAAAATTTGCTCTTAGTATTTTGATAATGCCGATTTATTAGCGTCATTCCTAGATATTTGACCTTCGCCACGCTTTTGAATGATATGTTGGCTGTCTTTTTTTTTTTAATTCTGGCCTTCCTTTTTTAAAACATGATATGAGCATGTACTTATTTTTCTATTCGTTATTTCTAAACTATAAGTTTTAACCTCTCGAAATTTGAAGTTTTTCTGAATAACATTTAACATTTAAGTTCCTACATCACAAGAAACAGGCTGCAGCTACGCTGTAGAGACCAGCTGTTGAATGCTATTTAAGGGGAAATTTCTACGTACTATGAGAACTTTATGAAACCTAAATGCAGTCTATGCGGGTAAAATGCACATTTTTAAATGCCCAGGCAGGTCGTACATGCATTTACCAGCATGTTTTAAGGTTTTATGACTAGAAATGAAGCATTAAGAGCAGTTATGTCTATTAAAAAATTCATGAGTTTTCTTCTTTTACAAATTTGCATAACTTAAGCGTGCCGAGAAGAGGGTGTGCATAGGGGTGTCTGTATTCGGGTGCTTCTTAGATAAGGCCCCTCACATTTTCAAGTGTTCCAGTCCCCATGGATTAGTTAAACGAGAATGCGGGTGATTTTACTGCAGCAGCGTGTCTACGATATTCTGTTTCGAATTGCTTTTTGACACAAACTTCAGCTTCGAACACATATTGATAAAAGTTACTCCCCGATATTTTCCAGTAAGCTGAATAAAATATCCTCACAAAATATAAAGTATTAAAAGAGATGAGAAGGCTACTAAATACCAAACACCTAGCTTTCCCTCTGCACCTTTAGAACGAGACTGAATGACTGTTTCTGTCATCAAAGGAAACTCGATAGAACGTTGCTGATTCTTTACCAATATTCAGTATCATTGTCCTTCCGTTGCTCATTGCGTCACCTACTGCGAACTACGCCATTCAGTAAACCACATTTAATAGTTATTAAAATGATTTAGCCTTCAAATGGTACTGGTTTACGGTATGGTACTACATCTCAGGGCAAAGAATCAGCAAGCGGATGTTAACTAGGGGATTTGGTGAAGGAATGACACAATAGAGTCTGATCGTTCATAGTGTGTAAGCTTCTATAAATTGTGCAGTTAAGAGTATTAAGTAGTAGTTTAAATGGCAGTGGAAGCGAGAGGTAAATTGTAAGTGCAGGCAACATTTTAGCCCGAAAAAAAAAAGAATAATGGGCCCACTTGGGAGAACTGTGTGTGTGATATAGGAGAATAATATTAAACTGGATCTTAAAGGAATACATCATGAGATTTTGCACTGGCTTAAAACTGATTCAGAGTAAGGGTCAGTGGCCGTCCTTTAAGGGGTTTCTTATTTACTGACCGGCGAACTGACATTCGATCCGGATTGTGCTCCGTGGAGATGGTTTTCTATTTAGTGCAAGGGGATCATCAATTCAGTTTCCAGATTTAAAATGTTCCATGTATACACTTATAGACACATACGGTTTTTTTGTCTGATTGTTCACTATCAGACCAGTAGCTCGGAATGAAGGCAGCACACCATCAAACCTCTCTGTGTTAGGAACAAATTGTGAGGCGGTGAGTTACTTTTCTATTTTCCCGTGTGAATTTGAAGTTTCGGCAGAAAAAGTCCACTGTCGATATGTCTCCAGAAGTTATTTTTTAACCCATGGCTGGATGGCAATATCATCCACATGTCGTATGCTCCAGCAGCCAGAAGGCACAAAGGGAGGAAACAGAAGCCACAGCCAGGTGATGGGTGTAGGCTTCAGGTGAGGCCGTATAACAACGGATTGTGTGAGATATGGCTAACCCTTGGACTTCGCCTCCTCTTCTGCTACTAGCTGGCTCGTGGCTGATTTTTTCAGCGCTATGATTGACTAACGAATGCGCCAGTCCACGAGGAACTCAAATATAAGATCCAGAATGTTATGTCAGTCAACCAGGATATGCTATATGAGATGAAACTGGCAATAGGTGGGACACGTGTCGTGTTCCCGAAGGAGCCCTCACTGGGCACGTGTGACAGCACATGGAGAAACTTGAACGTAAGGAGATTTTTGAAGTAAATTAGGTTTTTGTGTTACCGTGTTACTTTTCATTGGATATTCGCGCCATTAGCGTCAAAGCTACAAGCTTACACAGATGCAGAAAGTACTTATATATGTATTTGGAGACTGCTGTGCAGTAAAAACAGTTTTCACTGTGTGTTCTCAGTATAAAGTTACAGTCCCCCACCCCCCTACAGTGTCAATTAATTTGTTTCCATTCTATAAACAACTGGGCGTATTTGGCTATTATTTCACACGACCAAATCCCTGAAAATGGAGGCGGAGCTACGTCTCCGAAACGTTGCAGTTTTACTCTACAGTGACGCATCTGATGGCCCGAGAAGATATTGTTACGTGCATAGAGTATTTTTTTATCGTCGGACTGGTGGTCGCAGGGTGGAACACATCGTTGCTTCGCAGCGACAGGTTGTGCCGCCCGGCATACCGCGCTGAGTCCAACCTGTCGTTGCTTCGCAGCGACAGGTTGTGCCGCCCGGCATACCGCGCTGAGTCCAACCTGTCGTTGCTTCGCAGCGACAGGTTGTGCCGCCCGGCATACCGCGCTGAGTCCAATGATAAAACAGTACCCGTATAGTCAGTTGCCACGAGAGCTTCAGGTCGAGTACGGAAATTAACATAAACAGTTGCATTCATGTCAATCAGAATAGCATGTAACGGAGTTACCACTAAATTTGCTGATACGTCTTGTGCCGTGTAGTTGTCTGCTGCGTTGTGCTAAGCGCTTTGCTTTGTTCACACGAGTATTTCCGGTAAATCGTGCTCCATTATGACGACATGCCGTCAGTTTTTTTGATGGCGGTTGTTACGACCAGACTTATTAAGTAAAAATTATCAGTTGCGTTGTTCTAGTGACAATATGTACGTAGCAATTATGGAAGTGCCACGAAATGTTCAGGGCGTTGTTTGCTCCAGATAACGCACGTGCCAGCCCTTTAAACCTGTGTACAGTATTTGAGCAGGTATTTATAACTCGTTACGACATGTGATGAAATTTTAAGTGATAATGCTTTTGGTGTCCCATATATTTTTTTGCAACATATGGTCTGGATCTTAAAAATGCTGATTTAAACAGTCACCTAAGATACGGCCACCATATTAGCAATCAAAGGTTTTCAGGTTACGTCACGACTGACGTCACTTGTACCTGTATCTAAAGGGTATGTGATGACCAGGCACTTGGATTCTGTACATTGGCCAACTCTAGATGTATACTTGTACGTGTCGAATGTTTCTCACGTACATATTGTCTGCTGTAGCAGTAAGACACTTATGTCACAATAAAAATTTCATTTCCTGCTTATGCTATATCTATAATTCTGAGCTGTTGTGCTCAGGATCCTGTATTCACAAATTTAATGACCGGAGTGAACATCAGGCCTTTTTTATTACTCAGACGATGGGACACGCGGTGGCGCAGTTTGTTAGAGGCACTGCGCTATAAACCGGAAAGCTGCGGGTTCGATTCGCTATGACGTCACTGAAATTTTTCATTGACGTAATCCTTCCGGCCGCACTATGACCCTGGGGTCGACCCAGTCTCTAACAGAAATGAATATTAGGTAAAGGCGGCCGGTGCGTAGCGCTGACAACCTTGCCACCTTCATGTGCCGATCGTCTAGAAATTCTGGGACCCTCAACCTCTTGGATCCCTGATGGCCTATCCAGACCTGTATAGGGATTGCTTTACCCTACCTTACTCAGGTCATATGTCACATCCTTGGCGAGGGCCATCCTTCCCCCACTCCCCTCTTGGAGATTCTCGTATCCCCACAGTGCACATAACATAGTGTACTTTTATCTAAAACAAGTAATCTTTATAACAAGACTAGTGTACTTGTGGCGTGTGACGCCGTATAGTGTGGTAGAAAGGTACCAATATTTCGGAGGAACCTGTTGCCTCCATTTGCTTCATAGAAGAATGTCATATTTCTCCGGAACCTTTGCAGGCTTCTGTCAGACCGCACGGTGTCACATCCCACCAGGCAGTATTCTGCACACTCACCGCCATGAGAACTTCCATCTCACAACTTATACACCAGTTCGTACGGTTAATCATTCGGCACGGCGCGATTTTTTATCTATTGTGAACACTGCAGTATTAAGTATGTAATGGTTTAGTGTTGAAGATGTATGAACCTCTTCTTCTTGTCGCTGGGTCTGTTCCATCTCGTATGTTCTCATTGTACGGCGTATTATGCCGTCTTTCTGTGAGACAAAAACAGCTCAGGGCGTTTCCTTCTGCTGCTCTGGTTTCATTTGGAAAATGACAAACGTGTTATGTAAATAGCGTGGTGTGTCTGTATCCTCCATTAGCACTCACAGTTATGACTCATCAGCGATCCCTCATGTGAAAAGACTCGCACGAAATCTGAATTAGGATTTCAAGAAGAATGGAAGCATGTAAACGCAGTGGAGGATTGGAATTGAGCTTCATTTGTGAAAAGAATTAGCAGATTTCTGGTACTTTATGCCGATCACAGTGGTCACACTCTCTAAGGCGTGGGCCTTCGGCCGTAATCTTGCAGGGACTGTGGGTTCGAATCCCGCCGGGGGCATGTATGTTCGTCTCTTGTGCGTGTTTGTGTGTTGTCAAATAGAGGTCTCTGCGTCGGGCTGATCACTTGTCCAGAGGAGTCCTACCGAGTGTGGTGTGTCTGAGTGTGGTCGAGAAACCTCCAAAAGGAGGCGGTCTAGGCCAGATTTGGGCTGTTGCGCCACAGGAAAGGACTGTACTTAATATACTGTGGCTGAAAAAAGGTGTTCTCTTAAATTAATATTAAGTAGTTCATTATTATTTTTATTATTATTGTTATTATTATAGTACACAGATCAAGGACGTTATGACATAAAAGAAAACTTAATTTTTAACATTAATCATGATATGTTGATTTGAGCTCTGGACCCAGCAACTTTGCAAATGTCACGACCTTAAGTAAAGTATTGCCGTCACTGCGCCGATTTTCGCGAAACCCACGATTGCTGGACAACTTTTTGTAAATACATCTAACTGCTATATCGAATTTCGTGAAAAATCTGGTAAATATTTTAGTTGCTGATACTAGGTCACAGATGGACTGATGTGGTCTGCGCATAAGGCCTTGTCTTCTTTTTGCTTCGTAAAGAACGCCTAAGGATATAGTACAACAGAGTAATTGTGCGTGTTACAAACTCTTGACGTGTCACTTTTGTGACGTACGCGATTTCGTCAAACGAGCTAATTTGTTGAGGTAAAGAAGCAAAATTCCTTTCCTATTATTGTTGTTATTATTATTATCATCATTATCATTATCATGATTGTTATTAGTGGTGGTGGTGGTGGTGGTGGTGGTGGTAAAAACAGTAGTAGCAGAAATCCTGATATTTACTTCACCTCAGTACTTCTTGAAATGACGAACTGATAGTGTCTCATATGGTCAAGAAACCTGCTTGCCTTATTTGCGATCCGAGTGTCCATTAACATGGTTACAAGAGCCTGTTACGGGCCTTATTCTGAGTCAGATGAACCCAACACACATCCCTGTACCCTATTTTTGTGCATTCTAAGCATATTTTTTATATCTTGTCCCAAGTGGTACCTTTTGTTCGAGTTTACAGACCAGAATTCTGTATGCATTTATTACAACATCCTTGCGTGCTACAGGGCCCGCCAATATTACAGATATAATGCTTTAATTTGATGAAAAACGTTGTTACACTTTCTTGGTTGTTGGTTTCAATTTTCCGGAGTCCAACAGCAGAATGAAATTAGTGTATAGATTTGCGGGCCCCAAGGCTACTTATCTACATCGTACTATCTCTTTTTCAGTCCCTTTTGTATCATGCATGGTTACCAGCTTTGTTTTACCTGGTAACAAGTAGAACGTGCTCGTTCGTACAGTAAACAACACGGACAAATTATTGATCCTGGCTGTATTGGGGAGATACCTGAATTCATGACGGAGTGATGGTCGCGTGTATTGCGGCACAGTCCATTTGTGAACGTGTAAAATTCGCTTGATGTGGAGCTTAAAACTATACTGGCTACTGGATAATTTGTATTTACAATCACACTACCCAAATATTTGATGCCAAGTTTAGGTGTATTTATAAAATCTAAAACAACTCAGTTTTCTGTACTCCGTCCATCTGTATTTAGCAGTTCCTTAACAAACCCACTTGTACAAACCTAGCATGGTTCATTCTGTTGCACTTCGTATGCCAAGATAACGAGATATATCCGTCAGGCACAACTTTTTATTGCTAAAATCTTAATCAGTGTTAGATGTTTCGACTCTCATTAAGACATGTTCAGGCTGTATACAATATATATATATATACACGTATATATTCAGAAAAATTTACGAACTGCTTTTATCTATATACAATTGTACACAACATGAAGATAGCTTTATATGAGCTGAAAACTGTAGTTGTTATTGGGTTTGGCGTAATAAAGAACTGCATTTGGCGGCTGTTTCGTAGTATCTTACCCTGCTTGTCATTTTATTTCAGAATCGGCACAACATTTTTTCTGTCATTATTAGAACCGAAATTATATTTGAGTCTTATTTGAGAAGATTTTTACGTACTTTGATAAAACGTGACAAGCTTTAATGATCCTTACATTATACATTTAGTCCTTTAAAGACGAAACGTGTCTCTTTTATATAAGGACTCAGTGCGCACCGAGCAGTAAACGTTCTCCACCTCAGTTGTACAAGACAAATCTGTTAACGTTGAATAAGGCAAAAGTCGCTGTTAGTTCTGAGGTCCACGCAAAGCATAAACGCAATGTTATTCCCACATAGAATTTTTGAATGTTAAACCTGTTTGTACGTAAAGTAACCCCTAGGCTCTAAAAGGTTAATATACAGAGTGTTTCTTTTATCACCGTACCGAGCACAGCAACTTTATCGCATGGACATCCTTCATCCACCGGGACATCCCGTTACAGCTGCGATGCTCAGCGCAACGATTAAAAAACGCAATATACTGCCATTCTAGTCTTTTGAGTTCCATGGCTGGCGTTCAGTGCGTGGAATCTGAAATCAACTACTGGGCCTAGTACCGAAAATCAATTCTACGCCTTATACTGTCATATTTAATATGTATTAAGAGTAATTAATTCTACGATTTACTTTACCTCCGTACTTCTCACTAACTCGGGTCTGATCAATAACAGTTCTACCGGTATCCGAGGTTTCGCTTCTAACATGACATTTGAGTCGAACAGTAGGGGACTGTGCTGTGTGCGTTCGTTTAGTAAAGACGTTATGATCCGGATGTCTTGTTGGTATAATGACTAAGATACGGAAATGAGAACCGGAGAATCAGGGTTCGATTCCCGGTGGGGGGAGGTCTTTCCTACAGAGGACTCTCACCCCACACATAAAGTGATCAGGGCATGCATTTAGTCAATCGCCTTAACCTTTTAAAGCCTAGCGGTAACTTTACATATGAGCAGGTTTAACATTAAAAAATTCTACGTGGTGCCCACATTGCGTTTATATGTTTTGTACGGATCTCAGAACAAACAGCGACTTCTGCCTTATAAAACATTAAGAGACTGGTTTTTATAACCGAAGTGGAGAGTGTTTACAGCGCGGTACGCATTGAGTCCTTATATAAAACAG
Source organism: Coptotermes formosanus (assembly GCA_013340265.1). Classification (NCBI taxonomy): domain Eukaryota; kingdom Metazoa; phylum Arthropoda; class Insecta; order Blattodea; family Rhinotermitidae; genus Coptotermes; species Coptotermes formosanus. Next base: position 1,066,695 of record BLKM01000137.1, read on the forward strand.
ATACGTTTCGTCTTTAAAGGGTTAATTAAGATTAGGGAAGCTTGGAGCTATACCACTAGTCCCCTCTACGTCATTCCTGGCATGCTGCTATATGACACAAAGTGAAGTTCGCCCTAGAATAGGCCATGGAAGGCCAGAGGGGGAGTAGAGTTATAGCTCTACTCTTCCTTTAACTTCGTCGCTGGATTGGGGGGGGGTGGTTAAGGCCACGCGCCGGCCGCTTTACCGCCGCGAAAGAAACCGTTTACCCTGTCTGCAGGAGGTTGGGTGGGCCCCAGGGCCGATTGGGACGGGTGCGGAAAACCTCGCCCTCACCAGGATTCGATTCCCGGACTGTCCAGTCCGTAAAGAGTCGTTTCATTGTGTCGGTCGGTCACAAAATAAGTGTGGGCTCCACATATTTAGGGTTCTGTGTTTTCAACTTCAGTTACACCGCTTCAGTTTTCATTCACTGCAGTCCCACTGCTATTCCCCGTAACCCCCTTTCCCTGTTGCTAGCAGCCCATATCCCATGCTATCTTTCATCGTGTCCCAACTGATTCTACGCAGCTATCATATTTAAATTTGTGGCCGCCAAAGTTTTGCTCCAGCACCGGAAACAGATGATGACAGCTCGGCGATGTATTCTGGCCGACCATCGCTGTTAAGCTTAGGGTGTATTTACGCTTTTGAATATCAACGTTGCCGATCCCAGTGGCCGCGCGGTCTAAGGCGTAGGTCTGCGGCCGAGCGCTTGCTGGGATCGTGGGTCCGAATCCCACTGGGGCATGGATGTTTGTCTCTTGTGACTGTTTGTGTTGTCAGGTAGAGGTCTCTGCGACGGGCCGATCCCTCGTCCAGAGGAGTCCTACCGACCGTGGTGTGTGTGTGAGTGTGATCAAGTGAAAATAAACAACCTCGACACCTGCTGTGAGTAGGTAGAAGTGCGGACTACGAAACGAATATCAATGTTACACCTAAGCTACTTTCCGTAAATACTTAAGAAATTCTGCTATTCCTATACCACCGCAGTGCTCTAGGCACCTATTGTTTACACAGCCTTTCTTGTGTCAGAGTAAAGTGTTCGTGTTTGTTTGTGGCTGTAGTCAATTTGTGTAGCAAGGTCTGCTGCTGTGAATTTATGAATAACTGACACGTGTTGTGGGCTTTACCTTTCATTTGTGACAGCATTCAATAAGTCTAGCTTGAAGTGAATGTAGAAATAGACTTGAGTCAATAACGTTCTTTCGGCTTACCAGTGATGGTTGGGTCGTATTATTTTGCATTACTCTCGCCATTTCTGGCCTCCACACACACACCGTTTAGTAGTAAGGTTAAAAACAAGTGGATTTTTGCCTTCACTTTCCCAAATCTCTTCATGACGTATTGCTTAAACACAGCGATTTCATCCTTTTTACGTGCTTTCGCAAAATTTCGAAAAGTGACTATTAGCTGCATCATGTCTGTCCGTCCGTCCGTCCGTCCGCATGGAACAACTCGGCTCCCTCTGGAAGTATTTCCTTCAAATTTGATATTTGGGTATTTCGCGAATCTGTTGAGAAAATTCAAGTTTCATTAAAATCTGACAAGAATAACGGGTATTTTACTTGGAAACCTATGTAGTTTTATGATAGTATCTCGCTCAATTCTTGTTAGAATGAGAAATGTTTCAGACAGATTTGTAGACAAAATCAAAACACACATTTTGTATACAATAACTTCTTTCCCGAAAATCGTGCCGTTTATGAGATAATGTGGAAATTATGGTACAACCAAACAGGCGACAGATGACAGTATAATGCGGCGTATGCGCTTTGCACCTGGATAACTAAGGCTACAGACACGCACTCAGAATAGATAATACTTACTGCTTTTCCACGGCAACAAATGTTGCACGAACGGGCCTCAGTGTTGCGTTAACGTGCCTCGCCTGTGTTACTCGCTTTCTGTTATGGCACAACTCTTGGGGTTAGACTGTTAGTGTCATGACGTTGAATGCATGGGTCGGTCCCCAACTGAATTACGGGCGGGGCGTGAAGCTTTTTGGATCACATTTTATTAATTTTTTGTCTCACGAACTACACAAAATTATAATTTGTCTAAGTGTCCACAGGTGTATTTTATGCATTGACAGTTTATTGCTGACTGCTCACAAAGTGCTTTATATTCGATTTCTTACTCTGTCTTCGCTTATTATATCATCATCATCATCATCATCATCATCATCATCATCAACAACATCATTATCACCACCACCACCGTCATATTTAATATTGCTTCTAAAATTCTGAATTTTCTAAATTATTTCGTACCCTCACAATACAGTCAGATGTGTTTCCTCGTTTTACTGACTCGCGTGTAATATCGATATGAAATTGGTATCTAATTTGCTAAACCTAAAGTTACCAAGTCTTTTGATAAAATCCCCTAAAATATAAAGTAACATTTTCTGGAGATAACAGAGTGTAGATGCTGTAGGTCGCACGCGTGCGTTTTAATGTCGTGCTTAGTGACCAGCTACATGAAAGCAACCAACCAATTCTCACATGAAGTTTTTCATTTTAATGTCGCAAATATTTACCGCTTTGTTGCCATTTGAACACCCAGTGAGCTGTGAAATACACAGATTGTTAACTTAATTCTGACGTGTTACGCACGAACTGCACACTTCTAGTCGTGATAGCTGCACATAATTATTGTCGTTCGTTCCATATAACGTTTGTAATTTATTGGACGTTCATGGCGTTAGTTTTATGTTGGTTACAGGGGAAATAATTTCAATGAAAAGAGCAATTTTTCTGGGAGGGGGGCCTCACAATTTGTGTACGCTCTAAAATGTTATCATTAAACTCCCTGGAAGCCTGACATTTTTCTCGCAGACCGACGTAAGGATAACATCTAATGTTTCTTCTATGCTGACTGAAGCGTTTCCACGCCATATGTCGTAAGGCCTTGTTGTACTGAATGCCCTCACTCTCAAATAAGTACATCAGGATGTGCATATTTTATCTCGTAGTCGAATTCTGTGTCATTTAATATGTATTTCAATGGATTTGCTTGCGGATCTTAAAATAGATCACATGAATAATAACAGCCCGTGGCATACAGTCGATGTAGGGGAAATTAATGTTACAGCTGCTTTCATAACTCACCAGAAACCAAAGTTCGGATCTGCTGTACAGTAGTTTCTAAATAAATCAAGACATCTCAGAATGGGATTGACTTGAACATCTGGATGGCAAAGCTGACTCAGTTTCATACTAAAACAGATTTATTTCTTACTTTAACGATTTTTTGTCAGTTTGGTTGGAATAGAAGTGTGGCTTAGTTTATTGGACTGGAAATGACATCAGAGGAAAAGAGTCACGAAATACTTTAGGTATGGTCCTAAGATTTGCCTGGATTGACTGAATAAAACCATGAATATTTCATAATAATATGGCCTCCGGAACAAGAATCGAAGGCTGGAACATCAGTATATGAAGCAGCAATGCCAGTCATGCAGTAGCGAATTTCGTGTAATGAAACAGTTTCTGGCAGATGATTGGATTGAGTAGTCAGCTTTTGTGAACTGTGATGACTTATCTGAAGTTACGGACGGGAAGGCTGACCCAAAACCCCGTAATGAGGATTGATGTTTTTGAGTGAGAGCTGATGTAAGGAAAGTGCAGTCGACGTCCACGTCCTGATATGGACTTCGCAATGCGTAACTGGGCGAACCGCTGCCAGAGGACCGTGTAACGTTCCATGCAGCCACAAGGACTGTAGTTTCGTCTAAGTGTTGCGAAATAATACCGAAGGCTGTCGCAGTTTCTCACTCGATTTAATCCGAAGTAATAAGGTATCACAACATGCAACTGGATTAATTGTTATGTAAGTTCTGCTCCATCATGGCTGTAACAATATGGAAAGTTCAGTTTCGCTTTATTCCAGGTTTCCTCCATGAAGGTTCGCGGGTAGATTGGAATGTCGTCATGCACCTCTGTATATCGTTGCATTTCATTGTGCCCAAATTTAGGACAGCTAAATTAATTTCAAAGACTGGAGTTCTTAAAACTATATGAACACTAAAGTGTAGTGTAAGGTAGAGGACCCCTGCCCAGTGTTCTTTAACCTTTTAAAGCCTAGCGGTAACTTTACGTACCATCAGGTTTAATATTCAAAAATTCTACATGGTGCTGACATTGCATTTATCTGTTCTGTATGGATCTCAGAACAAACAGCAACTTTTGCCTTACACAACATTAAGAGATTAGTTTTTAAAACCGATGTGGAGAGTGTTTACAGCGCGGTACGCACTGAGTTCTTGTATAAAACAGACACACTTCGCCTTTAAAGGGTTAATATTGCGAGATTTGAGGTTCTCACAGCGGTGTTACTAAAATTTCAAGTCTTCCGCATTGTTACGCCACTGTCGACTGGCAACTAGTTACCGATGTTTCGAAGGAAAGGAGTGCCGTCTTGTTCAGAGTCAAGCAGCCCAAAAAGAGTAAGATGGCAGTACATACATATGTCCCTCAGTGTCATAGAGTTGAAAATTCTTCAGGGCATAATTGCATGTGAATTTAGTGTTGTTTTTCCTAAAAGAAGAATTCGTCTTATTTTTACGCTTTTCTCTTACCTGGGGATTAACCCTTTAAAGACGAAGCGTATCTGTTTTATGTAAGGAATCAGTGCGTACTGCGCTGTAAACACTCTCCACTTCGGTTATAAAAACCAATCTCTTAGTTTTTTTAAGGCAAAAGTTGCTGTTTGTTCTGAAATCCGTACAAAACACGTAAACGTAATGTGGGCAGAACGTAGAATTTTTTAGTGTTATAAACCTGGCGGTACGTAAAGCTACCGCTAGGCTTTAAAAGGTTAAAGTAAACCATTCCAAATATTACGTGACGTAGTTCAATAATTCTTACACTTCGTTAAGCTCAGGCCATTACGTAGACCAGTTGCACTGCATTTCTGCACTGGACAACTGCAGAGATATATAGAAAGCGTAAAGAATTCATGAATGGGTCCCTGCTACTTCGTAGCGTTATCTCCTGCAGCGGGATACTGCCATAATATTGTGAAACCGAAGTTACAAAATGATGTTACTGAAAGCATGTAGTTCTTAGCAGTGCTAGAAGAAAAGTTTGGGAAAGTGGATTAAAAACCTTGCCAGTACTTTTGCAATTTGTCAATACTCCCACTATAAAGGTTTTCACATTTGGAAGACAGAAGCATGGTTATTTCAAAATATGACATGTTGTAGTTGTAATTATATTGAATTGTAAGATAATTTTGAATTACGAATTTATGGTTTCGTCAGGAGTGGTATTGAGCCGATGATACTGAACATTTCGGTGTAGTCTACAGTAACTGAACAATCTGCTAAACACCTTGCGATTCTTGGTCTTGATATCGACCATAAAATCTCGGAGATAAAAATATTTATTTAAGAGTAACTGCAAAATTATGATAGAGCTATACATTTTAGTGTTGGAGGTTCTCGTCTTTCGTTCCGGTATTTCTTTTAAGTAATCTGTTCTGTAACAACGAAAAAGTCGTGATGGCTCAGTTGATACACTGACAAGACTATGGGCTTGACTTTCGAGGAATCGTGTTTCGATCCCCGCCAGGAGTAAACGACTTATCTCTTCTCCGAAGCATCCAGTCCAGCTCTGGAGCCCACCAACTACCCTATGCAATGGGTAACAGGCGCTGTTTCCCTGGACTGAAAGCTGACCATTCAATGAGTAACAGGCGCTGTTTCCCTGGACTGAAAGCTGACCATTCAATGGGTAACAGGCGCTGTTTCCCTGGACTGAACGCTGATCATTCAATGGGTAACAGGCGCTGTTTCCCTGGACTGAACGCTGACCATTCAATGGGTAACAGGCGCTGTTTCCCTGGACTGAAAGCTGACCATTCACGTTCGTCTAATGCCGGGGTGGAAAATGAGAGCAGCTACGTCTCAGTCCCTTTATATGTATTTATATTATGTGCAGGAACAACTTTACCTTTACTGAAATAATGGAGTCGCTTATTTAACATGAAACTTGTGAATATACTCGTATGTTCCTTTTGAATAATGTTTTGTTATTTACCACCTTGTTTTTCTGTAGTGAATTCTTCATGAATGAAACTAATGCTTGTCCACCTTCTGGATAACCCGGACCTCTTACGAAGTCTCACTATTTCTGCCTTCTTCTCCCCAAAGTTACTTCACTTCGCTGATCCCTTAGTCATAACTCGCGGTAACATTTAAATATGGAATACTTGCAAGTAAAAAGAAAAACAAACATTGTCGGAAACTTTGTTAAATCAGTCTAAGAACTTATTAGAAAACAAGGCAGGCAATGTACGTGTAAACGTAACATTGAGGCCTGTTCGCGTAACCATTGTTGCCGTGGAAATCAAATGGGTATGACATATTCTGAGTGTGTGTGTGTGTGTGTGTGTGTGTGTGTGTGTGTGTGTGTGTGTGTGTGTGTGTGTGTGTGTGTGTGTAGCCTAAGTTATCCAGAATGCAATGCGCATGCGCCGTATTATATTGTCATAGGTGGTCTGTCTGGTTGTACATATTTTTGCACATTGTCGCATAAATGGCACGATTTTCGGAAAAAGTGTTTTGATTTTCTCCACAAATTTTCTGAAATATTTCTTATTCTAAGAACGAGATGTTATAAATGTGCATAGGTTTTCAGGTAAAGTACTTGTTATTCTAGTCATATTGTAATGAAATTTGAATTTTGTTGGCAGATTTTGGAAAAATGTTCAACTATTAAATTTCATGAAAATCCGTCCAGTGGTAGCTGAGTTGTTCCATGCGGACGGACAGACATACATGAAGAAGCTATTAGTCAGTTATCGCAATTTTGCGAAGGCGCCTAAAAAGCGGCATCTTTCATGGCGGCGATGATAAGAAACTAAGATTAATAAACAACTAAAGGAGAACTTTGTTGTACTGAAGGGAACCTATTCAACTAGCGGAATACCAGTTGAGAAACCCAGCAGTAAGCAGTTGCCAAGCACGTGATTGGCAGTGGACAGAGAACACGTTTGCTCTGTAAGTCTGTTAGGGCCGTATGGTAATCAGAACGTGCACGTGGAAAACTAAAGGAAATGACTGACACAGAGCCCTTAAGCTTACATCTTTTATAGCAACGGACCAAAGTGCATTTTTCTTCATAATATCACAAACACAGGCCCTTCCAATATTTAGCTTCCAGATATAATGTCCTATAACTCTACAGTGGCAACAAATTTATAATATTAAATTTTTAATGGTTCAAATTGTGTTCTGTGTGACAGAGGAGAGGTCGTGGTTGTAATTCACGTGTTATCTCGATCATGCGTTGTTGCATAAATCAAAGCAGAAGGGCAGGGTATGTTTGTTAAACTTTAATGAAGCAGTCCTACAGTAGAGAAATATTCAGCAGCGCAATAGTGTACTAAGTGCGCCAAAATGAACTATATAGGTCACGGCTGTCTATTGATTTCTCCCCTTCCCAATTCCCCTTTCATTATACATCCTAGAAGAAACACAGTTAATCTACAGGGCGGCTTGCTTTGTAAACACAGACAAAATTAGGTGTGACCGATTTAGTCTTTGTTTATTTAACGACGTTTTTAACACTGTAGCGTCGAGTGATGGTCAGTTGTAAAATATGTGCTTGAAATGTTGTTTGTAACTTTGCAATGACAAGCATGGTGACAAGGCGCAACTTGTAGTTCTCATCCAGCATATTTAATATAGGCTGTACAGATTCTCTACGCAAATATGAAGTTCTTTATAAAGTAACGTAAAATAAAATAAAACGCCAGGTATAACACGAGTAAGTAAATATGTAGAACTAAACATTATGCAATACGGAAGTCGGCTGTTCAATTATGCTTGAAATGCTTTATTATTTACTGAAGTAGATACAGTAAACTACGCCCAGAAAATTTTACTCAATATCGTCAAAAAACATGCTTCCTTCTTCTAAACCGTATGTTTAACGCAATTTACATTACGTGCCCTTTGATTCTTGTTATTCTAAAATTGTGTTCTTAAAATGTGGGTCGCAGGCTGTTTTAGGTTCGCGGTGTGTAGAGTGAGAACTTAAAATCAAAATAAATTTAGAAACTTTCATTTCGTTTTGTGTATTTTGTTGCTTTTTTTATGGAGAAAGAAGCCGATAAAATCTATCGATGCATACGATTTAAAAAAATTGTATGTGTATAGGGCTATAGACGATTTGGGTGCGTGCATGCTCGCGTAGGGAGTGTGAGAGGAGCAGAAAGTATGTCGCGCTTGTGAGAGCTATGAGAAATTCTAGTGAATTAGGGACGCAACCCCTGAAGGAAGAAAATAACTTGGAAGACCTAACGTGGATGTGATGTTAATATTAAAATAACTTTTAAATAAATAGAATATGAAGGTTTGAAGTGGATTCAGCTGGCTCAGGAAAGGGACCGGTGTTGGACACTTGAGAACACCATAATTAGCCTTAGGCAGGGACTTTTTGACCAGATGAGCTGCCATTAACTCTCCAAGAAAGGACTACGCTGCGTGGAATTATATTTGCTCGCGCTTGTCAGTGTGTATTTGTGAGTGTGTGCGTGCGCTTATTTGTTTATTTTTTGTTAGTCCGCGGTGTTTACGATATAAAAGGCCGTTTAAAACACGTGACCTCTCTTGACCTCCCAAGACACCTGTAGCCAGATAACAAAGACACAGCAGTAACCCAGACTGCAGCACGGTCATGAATATGCAAAACATGCAACAGAATTCTGTCGCCTCGGCTCACGAAATCCGTCGCTTCCGCGTAAGTTTCCAAAAGTTTGACATCCACAGCATAAGACTAAAGTAATCTCCAGTAAGTTTCAGGATCCCACAAATGCAAAAAGGGCCAATATTTACCTCATTTCTACGGCGCTAATCTAACAAGCAGACCACACGTCCTGCCAGTCTGCCATGACGGCCGGTTTATATGTCCTAGCTTACTCTCTATTCAACTTTGCCTTTCCCAGTTTTCCTAGGCAGTATAATCTTTGAAGTTTAAGTAACGTCAAATGACTAAGAATCAACCAATTAAATGCTGATTTTAAAGCATTTGTAAAAAAAAACCTTAAGAATTCTATGCCTCTGAGAATTCTAGATGTTTACATGTTGTCACATGACTTCATGCCAGTTGTCTACATATACGTGCTTACATACATACATACATACATACATACATACATACGTACATACATACATACATGCATACATACATACATACGTACGTACGTACATACATACATACATACATACATACATACATACATACATACATACGTACATACATACATACATACATACATACATACATACATACATACATACATACATACATACATACATATGTATTTGCTTCTTATTACTTATTTACTTCTTTAAGCTTATCCTCGTTGTTCCTTGCCTCCCATTCCTGTAGTATTCTGTTTCATCAGGTTGTTCGTACGCATTTCCTAAGGAATCTCGTATACTCTGCTTGTGTTTTTGTTTCCTTTCTTTTCCCCCATTACCCGCTTTTACTTCCACAATAAAAACGCGTCACGTCATAATAAAATTAACTGTTAATTTCCGTATCAAAACAACCCGGGGCTGAGGTACAGGTATTTGCTTTCGCGTTCTTATTCACTACGGTTTCCGTGATTTCGGGCTTCCGCCGGGATGTTGATGAGATCTGCGCTCTTCTGGGTTATTACGCAGTGCCGAATAGCACTCCTTTACCGACGTTTCGGGACAACGTATCGGTCCCGAAACGTCAGTAAAGGATACTATCTGACGCTGCGTAATACCCCAGAAGAGCGCAGATCTTTGACTGTGGATGTACGTCGCATGATTTACTTCTTCGGGGTTCTGCACCGTGTAATGGTTAAATTTCCCTCCAAAACGTCGAAACATTTAACCACTACACGGTGCAGAATCCCAGAACATGACTATCGTCTGAGGTAAGAGAATTGTCTTATTTCCTTGTGCTCATGCGCTAAAAGGTTTTGTTAATCAATATCAGAGTAACGGAAAGTTTCATTCACAAACCTTGCTACATTCTGATGGGGGGGGGGGGGGGACGACGACGACGTACTCTTAAAGACTTCCATGATACAGTTGAGGCAGTTCATTATTGTTGATTTTCCAACGCGACGCATGTCTTGGGTCTCTAGGATATTTCCTGGTGTCTCGTTTATTTTCTTCTGTTTGTTTTCCGTCATTACTTTCGTCATTCGGAAGTGCCTGTTTGACGCAGCGCGAGTGACTCAGTTCCAGTTTCGTGTTCCACACGTTGTGAACACTTTCTGAAAAAGACGAATATGGGTCAATATGCTGATCTATAAGGCACTCACTCATCTTGGTTTGACAGCCAGCTTTTGTCCCTTAGTAGAGGGTAGCTTTCAGAATTTATATCTCGGTAACACTGTGCTGTAAATTCAAAGAAGGCTGCAGTGCCAATGTGTGTCCTTAACACGGTGTGTTAGAGAATCGAGTAACACACACGCACTGTAAATCCTTTAAACTGTGGGTGTTTGGGTGCAGATGTAGCTGAAGAGAGTAATTGAACCGTTAAAGGGAGGTAAATTAATGGGAAGCTTAATGAGTTTTATTTATTGTCAAATATGTTTAAGGTACCAACTAAAGAAATTCGATAGGCGAGGGTGAATGGGATGAGATACGTTGCTTGGAAAACGCGAAGGAAGGAAGCCGCATTGTAGGCATGAATGGCAGCTAATATTCGCATGGGCCTGAAAGAAATAGGGTTTACATCTCTCAGGGCAGGGCCCAGGATCGGGCTTTTGACAGCATGATGACTACATTTTGATTTCGCTAAAAGTGCGGAATTTCTCAATCTGCTGACCTACTGTTAGATTCTCGAAAGTGGTTCTGCCGTCCAGGATTAGTTAATTTGTCACATCAGTCAATAATTTAAGGTCTGATGATTCTAATATGTACAAATTCCAACAGTCCAAGCCTTTCAAGTAACAGTTTCATCTGACAGTCACTGAAAAATTGAGTTTCTACCTTACAGAAAACATATTGGTTCCCCATTACAAAGACAAGTTGGTTAAGGCTGTTTAGGGAAGTGGTCACTCATTATACTAGAAAACGTACCATATCAATAAAATTTGTATGTGGAAAAATGTAGAGTTTTTAAATATTAAAGTGAGTAGTACATCTAATTCCGACTCTGAAAATACATCTCTTACCTTGGAGTGTCATTGTGATCTGTACTCCTCACCAAACGTTATTCGGGTGATCAAATCAAGAAGAATGAGATGGGCGGAGCATGTGACACGTATGGGAGACAGGAGAGGTACGTAGAGGGTTTTGGTGTGGAAACCCGAGGAGAAGAGGCCACATGGAAGACCTAGAAGTAGATGGGAGGTTAATATTAAATTGGATCTTCAAGAGGAGGCGTGGAGAGGCATGGACTAGATTTATCTGCCTGAGGATAAGGACAGGTGGCGGGCGCTTGTGAATGCGGTAAGGAACTTAGGGTTCCACAAAATGCGGGGAATATCTTAAATAGCTGAGGACTTGTTAGCTTCTCATGAAGGACTATGCTCCATGTAGTTAGTTGGTTGGTTGGTTGGTTGGTTGGTTAATTGCACTGACGTGTTCAGGAGGTGAATGAACGATGGTTTTATTGACTCCGCCCCTTTCTGCGGGTACAGTCGAATTCTGCGTCGCAGGCTGAATGCCGGGGCCAGCATGTACGTGGGAGACGCAGCAAGGGGGGTTGGGACTGCTGAAAACGTCCCCTAATAGTGTAGTGCATCTGACGACGAAAGGGAGGTCGGTTGTGAACGACTGCGTACTCGTAAGCGGCACAATGGCGAATAGTGTTACAGTGCGTGTTGTTTCTGATCGCAATACATCTTGAGGAATCTGACGTGTTAGAGTGATACACCGTCCTGACGTTTCTGTTGTCTGTCTCCAGGAGTGCGAACTATAAATGACAATCATGATGCCTAAGCGGCTACCCATCACTTCACATAGTAAGTTACTGTGATAATGTGAGTTACATGGCTGTTACTGCGGCTGTATTGAATTCTGTTGAGCTGGCAGGTTATTGCAGCTTTAACAAATTCAGTTTGTGTTCTGAAGATGCCCAGTTTGAATCTCGCATAATGCCGCAGCTTATGGAGACCAAACCGCTCCGTGTAACACTGACATTCTAGATCTGTATTCGGAAGGTACCTGGTTGCAATCTCGAACAGGACACCTGTAATTGTGACTGGGGTTTTATGTGTTCTTCCTAAGTGTTTTTAGGATAATGTAGGGATACTCTGTTGAACTAGGCCACTACCACGTCTTTTCCAATCGGCACCCACTCGTCATTTCCGTCGTCGTCGTCGTTGTTATTGTTGTTATTATCCGAATTTCTCGCTTCTCAGCTTCAGCTGGGAAATATTCACCTATCCTGGGATATTTCATCAACAGGATTAGGCTCGGTGGTCTTATGTGTAATTTAGGAAATTTCTTACAATTGAACAGATTATTATTGTTATTATTATTATTATTTTTTTTTTTTTGCCCTTCCGCTAGATATGAAACAGCTGCAAATTTGGCAGGCAGTGATATAGATATATTTAGTAAGCTGTTTAGATCTTTGAAACAGCTGTTATGCTAGCAGCACATTTTGAGTTATGGTTTTAATTTTCTAGCTAACTTGTGTATCCATTTAAGTCATAAATCACATTTTTGTTTATCGTTTTCTGTGTCGTTCCTGCGTGTCTTTTTGTGTAATTTGTGCTGTAACTGTTATGCTACTTTTGTAAGTGGCCTCTGCGCTGTTGCGACCTTCTTGTGTATGACAGCATGTAGCTTGGTAGACCTTCGCCAATGTTTCGGATGACCTTACTGCGTGTCTGTTCACTGTTGAAAAGTTTCAACTACACGGCGTCACAAGCTGGAAGTTCATGATCTTTTTATTCAGCCCGACGATAATTTCAAGTATATTAATGACTTTTGAGGTAGGAACTGATGTTACTGTAACTAAAGGCTAATTGTTCGCCACTCCTGCTGTAGATGGTAATGAACGCCATTAATATGTGCAGAAATATTTTTGTCGTCATTTTGTGATAGTTGAATTGTGGCAAAATTTGTTAGGTGTTGGATTGTGAATTGACAAAGGATGGGAAGAAACATGAGTTAAACAGCACAAAAATCCAATACAGTGTTTGTGATCACCGGATTTTCTTACACAAAGTCACTATTATTTAGATACTGTACGAGTGTCCATAAATTTCGTAAGACGACTGAAATTTATTATAAAATGCAACACCAGTTTTCTATTTCTTAAGTTACGTTCCTTTGTAAATCTACTGCTTTCTTCAGTAAGAATTTTCAGATCAACTGATCCCTCTTTTTTAATATTCCAGTAATGTCTGGCGAGAATTATAAATTGTGAAAATTATGACGCAAAATCTTTCCTGTGGGCAAGTACACAGGAAAATAACCTTGTGTTAACGTAAAAATAAATGACTTTTGAAATTAATTCGATTTGCTGCTTTCAGATCTGGACAGAAAAAAAAAGGCATTGCTCATTATTTTTAGGAAACTATATTTTCTATTTTTGAGCCAAAATATTGCGTGCTGTCACTTTATACTTTGTCTTTGTGTCTTCATAATCTTTTCCGCCATAAAGTAATAATATAATTTTTTCGTGAACAAACGTTTATTATGATTTAAAGAAATTTGTTATTTCTAATTTCTTTTTAGATGATATGCCTATTCATACCTTTGGAATAAGAGGAAAAACAGGTAATAAAATACATGTGTTTGTTAAAATATGTTGGCTGACGGTTTTGTAATCCCTCTAACCGATCCAGTTTTGTGTTACGCAAAATAACCCAAATCGCAAAGGTTATGCTAATTACAATATTAATTCCGCTGTGTTACTCTTCAAAGTTTTGCGTGAAAAGTAAGTTACTTCGTAGAGGTCCCTGACATTTTGGACACTGTTCATTGTCTGAGGCTAAAGAACTCACTGGACCAATGACCTTCTAAAGGGTTCTCCAGGGTAGGTTCTGCTCCTCCACTTTCCACCTGAAGAAGGAGGCAGCTCCATTTTCCGAAAAGTCATGGTTTTTCTAGTTGATTGATTGTAATGTCTGACACAATGCACCGTCTTCAGAATTATTTAAATTTGAAGTGGTTTCCTCCTTACATGTCATTGAAGAAACTTGAACAGTTATTACGCTGGGTGGATCATTTTTATTTCCAGGCGAGTCTGAGTTAGTGGGCGAGTTAGTACAGCACAGACCTACATATCGACCCGTTTACTGGTTCACTCCACAATTCCGATCAATGCCAGTCACAGTATATCGGTCATCAGACGCGGAAGTGACAAGTAAAGTCGGTCCTTCCTGTGGAAATGACGTTACTGGGGACTGTTCTGAAAGAATACTGGTGAAATTTGTTACAGTTCGGAGTACAAAATCACCGGTAGATTTTCTACGGATTTACATAATTTAGTATCCCAGTATTAGTTTGTTATTATTTTTTCGCAGTTAATGAACTGTTACAAATAACACGTATTTAACTATAATAAATTGTACTGACGACAAAGGAAAGCAACAGTAAACATATAAGACATTTTCGCTGGTGAGTGTCGAGGTTTCTGCGTCGGTGTAGTCAACGGTTCCTTTCTTCTGGGATGTGACGCTGCCTCAATGGGCGATCAGACCCCCATTACGCACTGAATCACCATCGTGCCCCAGAAAAATGGAGTCCTAAGTTTTCGTTTCTAATCCATTAAATACTTTTTTTGCCCCTGTGGCGCTTCGGCCCGTATTCGGGTCAGGGTCTCCCCTTAGGAGGCTTCGCGATCACACTCATTTTAGACACACCACACTCGGTAGGACTCCTCTGGACGAGTGATCAGCCTGATGCAGAGACACAACACACAACACTCCCAAGATACACGTCCATGCCCCCGATGGGATTCGAACCCGCAATTCCAGCAAGCGAACGGCCATTAAATACCATTACAAAGTGTAATACTTGAGCCCGTTTTAATTAGTAAACTTATTTGCACGGCAGGAAAATGTCTGCAGCGATAAAATTCAGTTTATACTGTGTTCTTTCTTGAATAATTTAAATAAAACTCTTGCAGTGGTTTCCGGGGTTCTTTCCCGAGGTTAAACTGGCCTGGGCATGAAGCTAACCATTCACCTAGATATAATACTAACGTCAAGAATTGGCGGACCTTTAACTCTGCTCCCCCTATATGCCTTCGTGGCATGCATAGGGACAATTTCTTTTGTTAGATGAGGACAAGTGATCAGCCTCACGCTTGGTCCCCTGCTACCCATTGAGTAAGAGGACGGGTGGGCCCGAATGCCGGTCTGTGTAATAGCGAAGAGCAAATAATAAATTTGTATCTCACCGATTGCTTTTTTAAGAATGAGTCATTTTTATTTTCACAAAAGCATCTATAATTGTGTGCTTTGATCGAAGTGAAAACCTGTCACATAAGTATATGTATGCGTTTATTCTTAATGGTCATTTTTATATCGCCCAATAATTACAACATTACATTTCACTGACTTCATAAATGCATTTAAACCTTATCACGTAGCAAATGGCGGTTGTAAATGTAGATGTTGCGTGCGAAGCTTATTATAGCAACTGACGAGAAAGGTTGTACATAATTCGACCACATGAATAGAATTCCGATATCACAGATATTGACTACGCCTTTAATAGAAGTCACTGTAATAAGGAGGCAGATCTAGTGGGGCATCCAGGACTTCATTTTGAGTAAAACTTTTAAATTACGCTGTGCATGCCATGAAAACGTGTAGGGAAGTGAAGTATAGATCCACGCATTCTTAAACTAGGCACTACATGGAGGACAATATCTATCAGTACACTAAAATTCTTCGACCGTGGTGTCACATGCAAGGTACCACCACTGTTTTTTGGGACTATTTCCGTAGCCACAGTTCACTCAGACATCGCATTTCAAAAACAATCTGCTTGCGTTATCAGATGTACTAAAAACCTCAGACACAATAACAGGATAACAAGACGTCAGTGTTTTTAGCCTGTTATTGTTTCTCAAGTTTTTAGCACACTTGATGACGAAAAGTGTTTGTTTTTGAAACGTAGTGTCCGAGTGAACTGTGGCAATGGAAATAGTCCTAAAACACGTTGGTGATATCTGGCATGTGAAAGTACCCATCTTTAAACCCCGGCTGCTTTTTTACCGGAGAAAGAGCCGCGGTATTTATTGAAATTTTCGGGAGGGACTGAGGAAGTAAAAAAGTTTGGGTTAGTGTAGGCCGTATCAGGGCAAGATTCGAATCTCAGCCCTTCATATTATGTGAGTGTGTCTAGAGTCTGTAAACCAGTATATTGTTTAAGAATTATACGAGTATGTCTACAGCAGTCCTGCTCAACCCGTAGCTCGCGGGCAATATGTTGCCCGCGACAGAGTTTTTTTTTTTTTGCCTGCAGAGGCATTTAAAATGAGAAAACGCCTTTTAACCCTTTCTCTAGCATAGTCGAGATAGGACGCCGAAGCATAATACTAACACAATAGTATTCCGAAATTCATTAGATATATGGTTACGCTAACTCCAGTTTTCATTTCAGTTTTTTAACGGTTTTTACAATATATTAGTAATATTTCACTAATGTTTTATTTTATATAATTAAATATTTGTGTTTTTAATATTACGTACATGTACCTGATGATGGCTCGGCCGAGCCGAAACATGTAGTAGCAGAGCACACCTATAGAAATAGTATAGTGTGCCAAAACATATATAGTGGTGTGTCTGACTGTGGTTTCTTAATTTAAAATTGAATGGTATCAACACACCGGGATGACCCAGTTCAAGACAGTATTTCTGATATGTAGGAAAGATCAACTACTGTAATTTCCTGGATCAGAGTACTCCTTGAGGAATTCATAGCCGTCGTCGTACTCAAGAAATCTCGCGCCTTTTATGGAATATGAAGGCCCGTTATTGTGTTCGCCGTGCCTCATCACTTGTTGCTATACCGCATAATATAAGTCCAGCGCACACTTACACTTGAACATCAGTTTTGATATTTTCGACCCCTCTGCATCCAGATTTTTCATTTAGGTTCTCCGACAAAAATTTCGTGTGTATGTCGTATATCCATCATTCGTCCTACTTTCCCCTCCCATCTCACCTTTCGTGAGGTGTCCGTTCTGGGATTTTGCGTCGCGTCGCTGGGTGATTGGCGTTCTTCTTTTCGGGACAGCGTCCTGTTTAGCAGACACCGGGGTTCTTCCTCTATGGGTATAGCGGCCGGGGCGTGAAGTTGACTACTCACCTCCATCTAGCGCTGAGGCTAAGAAAAATTAGAGCTATGCCTTTATTCCTGATATATGCCTGTATGGCATGGACAGGGACAGCTGTGCGTGTTCACGCTGCCCCTGTTACTGCGGGCATCGATCACCTAGTGACGACGCAGTCGCACAATAACGTAGGCCGCACTTGCACCGCTACGAAAGCCTAAAACTCTGATGTTTCTTGATCTGATAATTCTACTTTGAATAACAAACTGCGGAGGACGTCGGTTTATGAACATAAGCGAAAGAGAATGGCGGACTGCTACTTCAGATACATGGACTGTTTCAGAAGTTTTTTTGCGCATTTCAGGGATGTTCAACAGACCACAGTCAGCCAACACGCGGCAAGAAGCCGAAATGGTAGATAAGGCTAAACGGCAGGTCGTAATGGCAAAAGATCCCGTAGAGAAGCTGCGTCTGCTGTGCCTATCCAGGGGAACAACAGGCATCTTGGGACTTGGCAGGTGAGCGGAAGAGCCATACATCACGCCGGTATGAGCCCGCTAAGCGGGAAACAAATATCTTAGTGTTTTTAATCCAACTCCATTATACTGAAGTAGAATTGGGCCCATCTTATAACGGAGTTAACGTAATATTCATGCACTATCCAACGGCGTCTTCCATCAGGAGTTTCTTGATTCATGATGACTGTTGAAGTCATTGAAATAAGAATTATTAAATTCTTATTTTCTTGTAAACATAGCTGAATTCCTTAGATAATCGTACATCTATAATAGTATTTATATAACCTGAATACTAGTTATACAGTATTTAAGCTAACTAATTGCACACGTAACCATAAATATTTTTAATTTTTGACGCTGCTTCTACATGTTTCGGCCCCTATAGGCCATGTTCATGGAGGTCATTTACAAAGGAATACATTTATAATAAGTGTTGTACAAGACGTACATATATGAAGTTAAAATACAGTGTTATCAATTAAAATGTTGCTAAAATGTATAAAATGTACGAGTAGACTGAGTATGTGTATTTTACAGGTCTCGGTAACTGCATATTTAGTTGTAGACAGACATATATGTCATTGCGGCAATGACATAGGTGTGTGTCTGGATGACAGTAATGACAGAGATGTTTGTCTAGGTGACTTTAATGACACAGATGTTCATCTAGATGGCAGTAATGACACAGACGTTTGTCTGCAACTAAACATAAAATTAATAAGAAATGTGAACTGCGTAAAATTAATCTGTTTTTTATACATTTATGCAACCTCGAGATATGCGCAGAAGCACATATAAGTTTGTCTCAGATTATCTCATATTACGGACAGACTGAACCATTTCAACAGGTGGTCCCTTGTACATGGTGACTGTTATATTGCAATTTCACATTTATTGCCCGCGAGTCTGGGCCTATCCGAACCCAATTAAAGGCTTCTAGTTCAAATAATGACGCCCGGGTAGATGCTGGAGGAGCAAGAAAGGAGACTCTTTCTTCTTATGAAATGTTTGTCAGAAAAGAAAGTTTGTTTAGTGCGGAAATACAAAGGGACATCTCTGCTTCACTCTTTGGTGTCTGAGTTGGGTTAACATCCTTCACACTGTTAGACCCTATTCACTCGCTTAACCATTTAATTTGAAGTTTTTAGCTTTAGTGACACACACACACAAACGCACACACACACATCCTTAATTTTGGGCAGCAAAGTGTATTTAATAACTCTTCTTTTGAATGCAGGGAATTCTTCGTGGTATTTTGTATTTACCGTTTTCTCATTTCAGGGTATTTCGACGTATGGACGATGACGGTAACAAATCGCTGAATTTGGAGGAATTCACAGAAGGAATGAACGACACGGGAATGGATCTGAACGCGGAGGAAACTAAAGCACTCTTTGACCGTTTCGACAAGGATGGAAATGGCAGCATAGACATGGACGAGTTCCTTTTGGCCGTTAGAGTGAGCTCGCAATGCAGTTTTGTCCCATTTACCTTATTTCACAACGTCATGCTGAGTTACATTACCATGTCCATGTGTCAGTCCTCCCCAAACCAATCAGTTCGCGTATGTTCATAACCCTTGGTATCAATAGCATGTTAGTGCAGTAAACTACCTCATTAGCTTAGCTAAGTTTTTTTTTATTTGGCGACCGAATCGTGTAATCACGAAGTCCACCCCCTAACGAATAATGCACTTTAAAAAATCACAATCATTTGTTAAACTTCCTTATACTTGGCTCAGTTATTTAAAATTTATCGAGTACAGAAATTACTTTTATTTTAAATATTTATTTTACCGCCGCTTGAACTCTGCCTCCTGGGGCGGCGGCTCCACTCGCACGCCGCCCCGTCCCTCCTGCTGTGTCCCTGTACACCAATAACGTATCTTTTAATTCGTTATCAATAATACCAACGTGGTTATGTGCACCAGCTTCTCAGATGGGAGTGCCATATTATGTAGCTTCCCGAAATTTCATGTCCTGGCCATAGCTGAGGAATTTTTGTAGGAGAAATCATGATGGCCGCACGAAGTCTAGGCCTACGTGTAGCTTTACGTGTGATAAACAATGAACCATGTGGAATGTAGTATTGTTACGGGGCCCACAAATTTGTATTAACCCTTTTTCATACCACTGTCACTGCTGTAATTACAAAAGCGGCGAAGATATGAAATTTTGAGTTCATGTCTAAAAATTTAATGTAGCTGCAATCTGTACTAGTGTGAGATATGCGGTCATTATTTTATTTGACCAATAACGTTTGGCACTTCCTGCCTATATTCCAACATGATTTTTTTTAAAATCAGGTATAAAATATATATAGCTTCAGGGTCACCCCCCACCAAAAAAAAATTTTGGTGCGCGTGTGCTCTTATACATCACAGCCCTTGAGGGATGCTGTAATGTTACAGTTTCCCTGAATATGCATGTCATGACCTTGAAACCTTTTAGCAGGACAGCTTGATAGATAAGCAGTGCAGCTGCTCAGAGATAACTTACAGTATATTAGCGAATGTCAGGGTTACAATATTGAACTAGCACTCGACTGCTTCATAAAGACAAACTGTTTTTGGCAACCAATGACACCTTCCCTACCTACCCATAACCATAAAAATGGCTTGCTGCATGGAGGTATACTAATGACAAAAAGAACAAACTCCATGGTTGTTGCATATAAGCCTTTAAAATAAAATATACGATTTTCATCATTTTAACTTTCGAGTTCTGTTACTATAGTGTTAGTTAATTATAATACGGCCACAAAAAGAAATCCCATGGATAGGCACCCCTCCATATTTCCCCTCCAGTGAATTTTTCCACCTTGCCCTCCGGCCGTCTACCCATTCGGTTCCCACGTTTGTAGTGATAGCCTAAGACAGCTACAAGGACTTGGGGCTGGCTGACACAAGACAGATAGGGTGGAGTATCGATTAATAATATTGTCATCATCCATGGGACTTCTTTCCGTGGCCTTGGTATAGTATTGTGAATTAAGAGCTGTGTGGCATTTATACACGTAACTTGTTGAAGTAGCTACTCTCCTTACCAGTAGGTGGCAGGACTATGTGTATATGCTTCAGAACACATACGACTAACGTATGCAATACCGCGTCGTTCGGCTTACATGATTATGGCCTTGTAGCAGATGGGAAGGTTAGAGCCATTGTGTCCCTGTAATTGCATGAAATTAGTACTCTGGATTTTTATCCAGTCAGTCAGTAGTGAATCTCGTGTCAGTGCAGTGCAGGTTTGGAGAAAAAGAAAGGGTTGCTTGAATATTAAGATGAAGGCTGCACGCTTCTCTCAAACGTCGGTGACTATTTCTCAGTTGACAAAGTGTAACAACCCTATAGACTTGAATCTTCATCAAAACTGCTGTGAACACCTCAAATCTCACGAAGAAAGAATGTATAGAAAATAGCAGATTTCAGAAACAAAAGTTTCGTGTTAGAAAAGTTTCTGTTTAAAGTGGGCGCCCATAGTTTGTCTTTTTTTCTGTCTGTCTGTCTGTCTGTCTGTCTCTCTCACACACACACACACATTAATATAATAGAATTTCAGAACATGTAAGTTACTTGTCCATATTTTCAGCCACCAATGTCCAAATCACGACTGAATATAATCGGAGAATCATTCAAGAAATTAGACAAAAGTGGAGACGGAGTGATCACTATCGACGACCTCAGAGGGGTGTATTCGGTGAAGATGAATCCTCGCTACATGAGCGGGGAGGAAACCGAGGAGCAGATCCTCAACAAGTTCCTGAACAACTTCGAGAAGGATGAGAACTCCAGAGACGGCAAGGTAGACCGCCGACTGTAGCAGTGTTAGCATAAGTAGTATTGGTGGTGCTATTAGTAGTAGTAGTAGTAGTAGTAGAAGTAGTAGTAGTAGTAGTAGTAGTAGTACAGTGGCTATTACGGTATGTTTATGGGTTATTTAATGACGGTGTCACTACTGAACTGTGTAAGGTGTTGAATGAGAAGTGGGATGATACATTGGAAAGGGTTTGACAAGCGGCAGTTGTGGGTTAGCCAAGGTACGACCTCGGCATGTACCTGAGGGTCTGGGGAACATACGTGTTCGCTTTAAATTGGCCAACAAGGCAAGGCAGGATCATCGGACAGGTGTCCGGGATAAATGATTTGGTGGGCGTCTTGGTGCAGCTCGATATCTAGTCATGTTTTGTTCATTTGCTGTCTATGGTTTCCTTTCAAGGTCGTACGAATTACCGCTTACAAAGCCGATTATCTGTTCCAGCGACAGGGACAAGAGCAATAACAACAATGATGACGATGTTAGTTTGATGAGATGATGATGATGAGCCAGGGAATCTCAGCCAAGTGATCAGTACGGAAGCAGATAACCGGGTTTCGATTCCCGGCAGGCACATGAATTCGTTTCTTTTTGGCATCCAGACCGGCACAGGTTCATCCAGTCTCCGATCCCAATGTTACTGGGGGGCTCTTTCTCCGCAGACGAAACAGCTGGAGTGTAGACTATCATACCCCTTCAGTTAGTGCCGACGTTAAGAATGCGTAGAGCTTTAACTCTGCTCCGACATAGGAATGG
This sequence comes from Coptotermes formosanus, assembly GCA_013340265.1. Taxonomy (NCBI): domain Eukaryota; kingdom Metazoa; phylum Arthropoda; class Insecta; order Blattodea; family Rhinotermitidae; genus Coptotermes; species Coptotermes formosanus. The sequence goes on from BLKM01000137.1 coordinate 1,089,048, forward strand.
TGGAAACTTTTACCTCTCTGCATGATTGAAACTGGCTGTAACAAAATTCTATGCAAGATTAGGTATACACAGCTGCGTATATTTAGATTACAGACGTCTAGTTTGTGACGCCGAGGTGGAGGCCGACGTTTCTGAGAAACTGTAATGCTGCCTCGCGTTTTCGGAGTCGATCTTCCTTGACTCCGAAGTCCCTGAAAATGGAAGGGCAGCGTTATACGTCTCTGAAACGTGACATCTGCTTGAAGACTATACAGAATCATAACCCTAAAGACCGGAATATGAATAATTCTGTGATGATTACAGGTGACGGAGGAGGAATTCATCAACTATTACTCCGGTATTAGCGCAACTATCGACAATGACGCATACTTCGACCTCATGATGCGTCAATCCTACAAACTGTAGCAATCACGTGCAGCATCGTGAGTCAGCAGCAAGCGTGGAGGGATGTGACCCACGCAGCAGTGCTACCGGAATACGCTCTGACGTCGACAAAGGAAGTATTGGCACAAAGCCTCGCAGCTTCAAGCCCACTGACCAGTGACCTGCGTTGCATTATGCTTCGAAACAGTTAATTTCAACTTCTTGTCCCATACTTACGGAGAAGCCATCATTTAAATTCAGACATCAAAAACTGGTGGAGCATAAGTATGAGTGCACCACATTTCAACTTGCACAATCCAACTGTTGTGTAAGCTGTATTCGCCTAACCCCGCCGAGTCCTGTGTATTTTTACATGACGCGCTATGAAGTGTATTTTTTAATTTAGATAATTTCGCACTGGGTTCCACATCGGACTACAGTTGCTCGAATTTAGGACTGTCCCAAAAGGTAACGCCTGTAACCCTCTGAAGCATGAAAGAAAACAACAACAAAAGTACTCACCGATTTCCGAAAGACCTTCGGTCTTGTACGAATGTCCCCAGGCTCGCCCGTTTGTCATTCTTTTTAAGAGTAGTTTTGAAGATGATGCGTACGTAGCATTAATGGAAATTATACTGACAGAGGAAAACCAAAGTACTCAGAGAAAAACGTGTCCCAGTGCCACTTTTCTATCGTAAATACTACATGGATTAGCTCGAGCTCGAACTCAGGTTACGGTAGCGAGAGGTTAGCTACTTGAAAGTAAGAACTGCAGCAACAGTATACCTAAATTCAGTTCTTACCTCACAGAGAACATAGTGTCCATTACGAAGACCAAACTGTGAATGCTGGTTAGAGAAATAAATGAGGTTACTTCAAGAATCAGACAAAACCCCGAAATTCAGCTTGTGACCGGAATTCGGAGTAGTTTAAAGTGAAAGCCTTTGCAAGTGAAGTTAAATTACATTTTTGAATACGTTTTGCGTTAATGTCTGGAATTAAGATCATTCGGAATGTAATTCCTAAAATGACGATTGAGTTGGACCGAAGAACTGAAAGGGTTAGAGGCGTTCATGTAACAACCTGGTACCGGAATTTAAAATATGTAACGCGAGTATTGCTTGTCTTTGTCAAGGTTTCCTAGGGATTCGGGACGGGCTGATGTTAATTATCAGAAAACATTTAACAAAATACTGAAGATTATTTGGGTAGAGTAAGGAAACAACGCGGATTATTTTGGGTAAATATTATGACCAGGCTCTTAGTCTGTAACAAATTAATAAACGCTTGAATAATCGTAATGAAAAAAGCTGACAGTCATAAACACTTTGAACTCAACTGAGAGCGTTCAGGTTCCAGAGATTTGTAATAATCAGCCTTTATTCCTTGCGATAAAATCCATTTCGAAACAAGCATAAAGGAGAATATATTTTAAAGTCGTAAATCAATGTATACCTGATTCATTGGGGTGGTTTCAAGGTCCCTTATTTTGTACAGATAACTTTGTTCCTTCCTGCAAATCGTATGAGAAAATGCTCTTGACTTTACGGGGTTAGGGTTGTAAACTTAGTTACACATAAACGAACAAACGAACTGTAAACCTTTCTAACGTTTTGTTATGAATGTCTACTTTGTAATAATTTGAATTTGTCTGTGTGTATGGTACTAACTTCACATATCTGTGTGAATTTTTTAATCTTTTGTTATGTAATTTATGTTTGAAATTATCGTAGGTAGTGAACAAGAAGCAAGTGTGTATACAAATTACATGATAATTTACAGATGTGTCGAAGAAAATCTAATCAAAGAATTTGGTGAAATTTTGAAAGAAGCATTACGGGATATATTTAATTATTTTTTTGGAAGACTTAAGGAATTGCTACAAGTGTTCGTCACAGTTGAGGAGGGTAACTTATATTACCTTATTTCATATAGTATGATCAGAAGCCCGAATTGGACAGTGCCCAATATCGTCTTCTTTGTTATAAAATCTAAATTATATCAGATTCGACCACGTGCCAGTAATGATTTTCACAGGAAGTTCCTGAGATTCCAGCTGATACTTAGCAGAAACTACAAGCATTATGAAAGGTGCAAGATTATGACACTTCTGTTTCTGCGACTTTGAAAGTCATAGCGGACACTCTTAATCTAAGTATACATTTGAAACTCCACATAAAAAGTGAATAAACGAGTATGTCATTATAACGCATTAAGCCCTTCTATGACCCGAAATATTATATTTTATATTCTGAGGCTTGTGTAATATTTAGTTGGTTCCTTGAAATAGGGGTGCACAAATCCCACACGTCAGGTCGCCCTGGCAACTAAAACTTTGTATGGTGGCGTTTAATATTTTTGGGTTCTTCGCAAGAAACTTGCTGCATGTCACTATTCTGGTGCCTTTAAGTTTCAGGTGGCTTCTAGATTTTAAAATCTGCGAAATCCTGCCTTAAAATGCCTTACTTACGCAGTTTGCTGTGTTTACTTACCAAGGTTATCATTTAGAGCAGAAAAGATAAAATATGCTTGCAAATTTGGTAAGTAATATGAAAGTAACTGTGAGAAGTGTGGTGAGGAATAAAGGTTCGCAGAAGAAAAATATAATTTAATTTAATGTCGAAATGTCACGCTCAGTTAGCTTGTTCTAGGAATACATTTATCAGTCTTCATTGATTTTGCAATTATGTGCAGTAAGAATGCAAACTGCGAGTGAATTATTTGTGAGAGGATTTCTTTTGCTTGGCAATTAGCATTTCATTTAAGACTGCGACTACAGGCGACACGTGGCACAATAACATTTAGTTAACCAGCGAGTTGGAACGTTTCATGATCGATCGGTAAAACAGCAGCAGGTTTTTAGAGACTTGTCATTCTGTCTCACAATGTGCGATACAGTTACAATAAGTGCACCCTCTGATCATCACTGCGCAGCTTCGCTCAAGTAGTGGATTTCAAACAGGCCTATGTTTGTATAAATATAAATAAACTTTGAGGTAACTACCAAATTCGTAAAACTGGTATCAGCAACAATGGAAAGAACAAAAGCGTGTGTTAAGATAGGAAATGACTTGACAGACCACTTTGAAGTTAACAGGAGACTGGAAAAAAGAGATTGGCTGGCATCTCTTCTGTTTGGTATGACCTCAGAATATGTCGTAAGAGAGTTAACAGTAGATACAAATTCATCACCCATCTACAAGTCAAGTCAAATAATTGGTTATTCAGACGATAAAACATTATGGGAAGATCTGTGCAGACAGGTGAAAAGATGTGTAGAGAGCTAGAGGACGACACCAAGACAAGAGGACTCACGGTTAGTACTAAGGAAACAAAAGTAAAGTCCTGTCACTAAGAGGTTTAACTCGTCAACCAACAGGAATACATGATATTGAACCAGTGCAAAGTTTTACTTACCTAGGCAGAGAACTAATAAGAGATAATGAAGAGGAATTAGATATACAAAAGAGAATTATGTTAACAAACAGGCTATACTCTTCCCTATCTTTTATGTAGCAGCAGCCCCTAGTGGACCACAGCTTTCTCATTATCGAGGCTTCACGATCACACTCAAGCACACCACACTCTCCTCTGGACAAATGATCAGTTCGTCGCAGAGATCTCTACCTTACAACGCAAAACACTCATAGGAGACAGATTTCCATGGCCCTGGCGGGATTCGAACCCGCAATCCCAGCAAGCGGGCGGCCGCAGACCCACGCCTTAGACCGCGCGGCCACTGGAGTCGGCACTCTTCCCTATTTCGCATCATTAAATCACGGCTAGCACATACAGAAGACTCTAATCCGACCAGTACTAAGCTATGATTGGGAAGCATGGACAGTGATTCAGTCATCAGAAAAAGAGCTAGCAACGTTTGAAAGGAAAATACTAAGAAGAATGTTTGAACCAGTACGTATAAAGGACTTATGATGAAGACTAGGGCATAATGAAGATCTCTATGTCTTCTTAGATGGACCTGGCAAAAGATTACAGTGGGCCGGTCGTGTAGTCCGAATTGAAAATACTAGGATTTAGAAAATGTACTCAATGGCAAAGTTCATGGAAGAAGACCTGTGGGAAGACCGCGGCTAAAATGGGAAGGCAACACCAGGAGCACAGATCATAACCAGGAGGGACTTCTCGTTGCTGCTAAATGTACAAGGATGGCGCAGACAAGCAGAGGACAAGGATATCCGGAGGCGAACCATTGAAGAGGCCACGGCTCGATGCGGACTGTTGCGCCGTTGAAGAAGCAAGAAAGAAACAAGGTACGGCACGTGTAGGCGAGAAGAGAAATGCATGCAGGGTTTTAGTGGGGAATCCTGACGGAAAGAGACAATTTACAAAACCTAGTCGTAGATGACATAATAACATGATAGTAGATCTTAAAGAAGTAGGATGGGAAGGCGTGTACGGGATTTATCTGTGTCTGGATAGGGACAAGTGACGGGCTCTTTTGAACACGGTAATGAAGCTTCGACTTCCATATAATGCGAGGAATACATTGTCTACGAGTAGGTGAGAAACTACCAGCTATTCAAGAATAATTCTTCTGCATTGAGTCAGTAAGCCGTAATGGATAAATCAGTTTATGCATAGCGAATTCCAACGATGATGCAGCATTTTATGCACTCCTCCCCCCCCCCCCCCTGCTGTAAACATGTTTTCTATTTATGCCTCTCAAACAGGTGTCCTCTATACGTCATTTTCCTTACTGGCCACTGGTCACAGCAGAAGGTGTCACAATGACGTTATGCATTGTCAGCATATTTGAGAGGTTTCAGATTCTCACTGCGACGTTCAAAGTCTTCTTGGACGTCAACAGTGATGCACGTTTCCTAACCATTTACTACTCGACTACAGACAACAAGACTTGGATTTTTGCCAGAATATTTAAGCAAAATGTCAGCAGCACGGGGTAACTTAACATGAATTGTATCTTACTATAACAATACGGGCAACGTACGTGTAACATAACATTCAGGCGCGTTCGCATAACCACTGTTGCCGTGGACAGCAGTATTACATATTCTGAGTGTGTGTCTGTAGTCTTATGTACCCAGCATGCAAAGGGCATGCGCCTGATTGTAGTGCCATTTATGTCCTGCCCGGCTGTAACATATTTTTCCACGTTATCTCACAAACGGCACGATTTCAAAAAAAAAAACACCGAACATAAAAAAGTGTGTTTTGATTTTCTCTACAACTTTTGTCCGAAACATTTTTCATGCTGAGAAGAATTCAGCGAAATACTGTCAGAAATGAATGTAGGTCTTCATGTAAATTACCCGCTACTCTTGTCAGGTTTTAATGAAAATTGAGTTTTTCGACATATTTTCGAAAAATATTCAAGTAGCAAATTTCATCAAAATCCGTTCAATTGGGACCAGAGTTGGTCCATGTGGACGGACGGACAGACGGATATGACGAAGTTGATTGTCGCTTTTCGCAATTTTGCGAACGTGCCTAAAAACGTACTGAATACCCAAAAAGTCTGCAATTGAGAGACACAAAATTACGTGTAAGCATTAAATCCAAGTTCACTGCAGGCGTTCGAGTTCCTTCGTTTCAAATATGCCACTGTGCTGGTGGTGTTAATATTTGTTATAATGAAGATTCCAGTGCTCTGGCCGTGTATACTGGTATATCGTTACCAACATATTGGAGGAGCTTGCTGCCTCCATCTTCGGGGTAGTACGAGAGCAGTCCATGAGAAATCTTTCCCTGTGCTACTGAATAACTAAGGTTGGAAGCAGCATGTTTCTTTGAAATTCTGACACCCGCATACAAATCTACACGGCGTCATGTCTCAATATATTAGAATCGTGAGCACCGTTGTGAGAACCTCAGATCAAGTACGGTTGAACTCGGTTATAACGTCATGAAAGGGATTGGATGTTTTGTGTCGTTATAAACGAGTGTTGTTCTAACCGAGGAGTATAATGTTATGGTTAACAGTGAGGAATTAATTGGTACCCCAGAATATCTGACGCAGTAGTCGAGGTGTCGCATTAACCGATGTCGTTATAAACGGGTTATGCTGTATTTATTAAATTAATGGATTCAAAACTATTCCCATGGAACTAAAAAAATGCAGGGTGGTCAGCAGTGAAGTTCCGTTTGGTGTATTCACTTTCTTGAGCCTGGTTAGCGTAGTCAGTTTAGTGACTGCGCCACCCGGCAGGCAACCGAAAAACCGGTGTTTGATTCCTTGCAGTGGAAAGAAATTTTTCTCTTCTTCAAGGCGTCCAGACCGGCACTGAAGCCCACCCAGTTTCATATGTGACCTTTCAAAGCCTAGCGGTAACTTTACGTACCAACAGGTTTAACATTAAAAAATTCTACGTGGTGCCCACATTGCGTTTATGTGTTTTGTACGGATCTCAGAACAAACAGCAACTTTTGCCTTATAAAACATTAAGAGACTGGTTTTTATAACCGAAGTGGAGAGTGTTTACAGCGCGGTACGCACTGAGTCCTTATATAAAACAAATACGCTTCGTCTCTAAAGAGTTAAAGGCTACCGGCAGCTCTTTCCCCGGGGGATAAAGCGGTCGGGGCCTGAAGCTGACCATCATCTGGCACCGAGGTTGAGAATGCATGGAACTATACCTCAGCTTCCCCATATGTCTGCACAGTGTGCACGGGGACAACTTAGTCATTTATGCGCAGCTCCAAAGACGTAGTATGTTTGCCGTGCAAAATTTTTGCCTGAGGAGATTCCAACTGTTCAGGGTTCAACAGTGCAGTAAGATGTTGCACTTTTTGCAGCAGTAAGTACAGAACTGAGTATGCTCAGCGCTTAAGTGATTTACGTTATATCCTTTCAAACGTTCCTTTTCACCTTCATATGGAAATGTCATTTAGATTTCACTGATTGAAAAACAAAACCATAAATCAACTACTCTAACAAAAAGCCGACGTACAAATAGGCATTATATTAAAATGCAGCTTGAAGAATTTCAATACCATTGGAGGCATTGGACAGAAGGAAGTGCTTTTCGGTTCACGGCGACGGCAACAGATATTTCTCTTTTCCAAAGGGTGTAGACCGGCTCTGCGGCCCACCTGCCCTTCTGTAAAATGGATACCAGTTTTTATTCCGGGATAAAGCAGCCTACGCGTGAAACTGATCACCCATTTCCGTATAGCTTTGAGGTTATGAATGCAAGGAGCTATAGTTCCACTCCCCTATACGCCTTCATGGTGTGCGTATGGACTTTACATTTTGGGTAGTTTGTAAACAGTAGTGTCAATGTAAGCCAGCTGGTTGTACTTAGCAAGTACGGAAAATTTACGCTACGAAAATCTGAATGTAACAGCCGATACATATTTTATAGCAATTTTGTTCGTTTTCTTCCAGACAAAATAAGCTGTTGTTGCTCGTTTATGACAAAATAGACGCAACCTGTACTAAATTTGTTTTTATCCGCAAATACGACTTCTTTAAAATAGAGTAAAACTTCATATAGCGCCACAGTTTTTTCACTGCAATTTGTGGCGATGTATTGAGAGTGACCATACATCGAGGGAGGCGTTAAATCATAACAGTCTGAAAAGGGAAATTTCTGTTAATAGACTTCCATGGGCACTAAGCGGGGTGCCGCTATGTCGGAGTCTGACTGTAATTATAACGCACTTTTTGATTCGGTGTAAAGGATTTAAAAATGAAATGAAGTTGAAACGTAAACGTACTGTAGTAGAAAAGCCAAAATACCAAGTTACACTGTAGTCTAGATGAGGAAATAGAAAACTGACACATTGCGAGATGCTATCCCAGGTCCTGCTTTCATCTGTGCTTCAAAATTTCGCGACAGACTGGCGTAGTCGCAGTAGACCCGTAGTGCTGCCAATTGTGATTCAGGATTAAGTACAAAAGTTACACGTACGAGTATCATGAGTAGCAGTCTAAAAGCTAATTAGGTCCAGGCGAAAAAGGAAATAAGAAAAATCGGAGGGACGTATCGGTTTGGTTTTGAATAGGACATTTTCTTAATACTAAGAATTTGCAGTTACTACATGCTGATTCAGTATAATATCTTCAAATGATATAAAGTTACGCGATGGTATTGTATTTATGTAAAGACTATCTAACAGTGTTTATGCAAAATTGTCGCACATGTAAATACACGTTTAAGCGTTTGATATCTGCATTGGGAATGTCATTGAAGAGGGGGGGGCCGGGGTAGCGTTGTCGGTATAATGACTACGCTACGGCGTGTAGGACTGAGGAATCGTAGTTCGATTCTCCGACATGGCAAGAAATTTTTCTCTGCTCCAAATAGTCCAGCCAGCCTCCCTATTTGATGGGTACTGGGGGATCTTTCTATGGGGACAAAGTGACCGGGGCGTGAAGCTGAGCACGCACATCATCTGATGTCGAGGTTAAGAATGAGTGGAGCTATACATCCAACTCCCACGTTTGTCTTCATGGCGCGCACAGGCTAACTTTATCTCAGTATTTAGTATTGCTAATATAACGTCTACTGGGGGAGTAATTCGGGTTTGGGCGTCTTGTCAGAGTTTTGCGTCTCGTAATCTCACAGTTGTGAAGTAAACCTAACCTTGAAAATTTCCGCTTCATGGAACAGAAATAAAATTATTTTCTAATGGCTTATAGAGTTCACACAACTTTTAAATTTGTGCTGTCAACGTTGCTGGTAGTGTTGAAATACAATTTAAGAAACGGAATAGAAGAAAGCACACCTGAATGAGCGAGGATTTTATTAAGCTCTTCGGTCCAGTAAATGCACTGTCTGAACGGGCGGCTGATGTAAACATGGTGAAAACACCTTGTTTACCGAAGCGTAACCCTTGCGGAACTTTGCTCTGATACCTACCGTATTTTGTTGGTGGGTTGTGGGGGGGGGGGGGTGTCCGTGATTGAAAACCTGTATACGTCCTATGCTCAATAACGTCGACTTTATTGTTTAAATGAAACAGCTGACTGAATCGTAATTCTTTAGCCTGCTTCTCTTCTTTCATTACCTTCTCGACGTCACAAGTGTATTGTCACACAAAGGGAAACTTTTGCTTTCTGTTGTCGAAGTATCGTTGCACTGCATCAGTCATTACACCTGTTGCACACAACAGACTCTGCATTTGTAAGCTCAAATCAAAATTGTGTCCCCTGGACCCACTAGGAAAACTCGCTGTAGCATTTAAAGCAGAATACTTAAACAAATACGGAACATGGTTAAAGTGTAAAACATTCATTAAGTCAATGTAAAAATTTATTACAACAAGAAATTTTCCATGAGCAACGTTAACACAACTACACACATCCTTCTGCATACAGACACTCAATTTAGAAAGAATCGATTTCACGAGAAAAAAATAATTTATAAGTACCCTTTTTGCAACAACGGAAAAATTTGTGCGATTGAGGAAAAAGTGATTCAACATCCAAACAAGCACAAGGAAGATTCTTTTAATGTTTTATTAAATAATTGTTTTATATGTGATTGATTTTGCTGTTTGCTATTCTGTTCTTAAAATAATGCTACAAATAACTGCGGAACAGATAACAGCAGCTTGGGAGGCAAAGTACTTCTAATCCTTACGCAGTGTACAAAGATTTACACCTATAAATGCGAAATTACTATTGTTTATGACAAATATCACTGTTGTCGTTAGGATCTCTTGGTTTGAATAATTATTTTGTACTTAATTATATTTTGGGGGAAAATGTGTGACTTTTTTGCACTCGGGAACCAGTCATAATTTTTCCCATTTGAACTAATTGGAATATTATTTTCGATTCACGGATAGTTTTCACGGAACCAAGTACCTTCTTAACCCGAGGGATGTCTGTAACATTAGGGAGAACCTAAGGGGCAAAAACATATTGTTCTACTGAGTTGAATCTTCTGAGTTTACGGACGCGTTAGGTATATCTCACAGACCCCCGGACGAGAAACGCTCTGCTGCTGTACTTTGTACCACATCTGCTACAAGGCCAGCGATGATATTTATTCAACACTGATTACAGTTCGTTTCGTGTTTTATACGAGCTGACTCAACAGCCTAATCCCCAATTACAAGATCGTCATTAATACACAGGTATAACATACAAATAACAGAAGGAACCAAACAAAAGACAAAATAATACAATACAGTTCACTTAGCTAAAGTCAGAATTAAAGGGAGGCATTTATACATTAACAGGATAAATAATAATAATAATAATAATAATAATAATAATAATAATAAACCCTGAGTTTTTTCAAGTTTAGAAGATCAGTTTTTCTTGATAATAAATTTGATACAGTGTTATTTTGGCTCATATTCCAATGTCGAGAATGTTGTAACTTAGTAGTTATTCATTAATGTTAACTGAACGATGTATAAAACTCGTACGAGAGAAGACGAAGTTAAGAACGCGTCGCACTATGGCACGTTAAATATTCTTCCAGCACTTTGTCCACCTTACTCGTGTAGTCTTCTAAACACAACACAACGTTTTAGAAACCGTATGTTTCCGTCCAGAAGTTAAAGGTCTAGGTGTCTACTGAAATGGGCCCTACAGGGCTATTCAAAACAAACAGTTCTACAGGTAAAGAAATGTATTCCATTCAGAATACTTCGTCATCCAACGCCCGCTCTTGGTAGTTCTGTCATCATGCTCCGTACTGTCCAGTAGACAAATGGCAGCTGCTGCTGGTGCTTGTGTAAGTTTTGTACACACTCTGAGAAGGGCGTGAGGGCTGTATTCATGCGAAGAGGCCTTGCGTCCATCCTGCCGTTGTTACGTAAACCGCACTGATCCACTGAAGCACGCACTATCTCAAGCGACGAAGTCTACATCATTTGGTTGGTTATCTAATGAGCAACAAAAGGAGGTGATCAACACCACTGCTTACCTTCTGAATATTGGACGATGGAGATGGAGAAAGTCCAGCAAGCAAGCAAATCTGAAAAATGTCGTGGTTTAGTCAGGTCACTTAGCACGTAGCTGAATGCAGAAAGAAGTTTCGTACGTGATAAAGCTATTCCTATCTTAAAAAAATATCAGCTGACGTAATAACATCTACGGGGCGCAAAGAATACTCCATGATTCAGCATAACAATTTACGTCCGGATCTCACGCCCCAGTGTTTCTGATCTTCATATTTCAGTAATTTCCTAGAGTAGGTCCCTTTTTATTACCAGGTAAAGAAAACTTGCTAATACTCTTGTATGTCATTTGTTAGTTTTTGGCCGACGAATAATCTACCAGAGCTGGCGGACGGGCCTACTCTGCACGTGAGGTGGCAGGAGCAGGATGTTTGTTTGCTTACGTTCGCCAATCTCCTATCGCTATCGCTGTACAAGAACCTGGCTCCTAACCCTCCGTTTGAAAATTTCACTGGCCAGAAACTAACAAATGACCTGTACAAGGTTTCTCTTGCGAGACTTCAAATTCTCTGAGCGGTGTTGATGAAGTTACAAGTTTCCTTCTTGGATTGCATGCCCCTGAAGAAGGAGGCACTACGCTCCTACGCAAGTTCGGTAACTATTATATTAGTCGATAGGACATAATATCCTAGAAGACTTGGATCTTCAAGGTTTCTTGACCAGTAGAATCTTGCAGTATTAGTCGAGAAGACGTAATATCCCAGAAGACTTGGATCTTCAAGGTTTCTTGACCAGTAGAATCTTGCAGTATTAGTCGAGAAGACGTAATATCCCAGAAGACTTGGATCTTCAAGGTTTCTTGACCAGTAGAATCTTGCAGTATTAGTCGAGAAGACGTAATATCCCAGAAGACTTGGATCTTCAAGGTTTCTTGACCAGTAGAATCTTGCAGTATTAGTCGAGAGGACGTAGTATCCCAGAAGACTTGGATCTTCAAGGTTTCTTGACCAGTAGAATCTTGCATTAACCGATTTTCTTACTTGCGCGTTTCTGTCACCACAGTCTTCCTCAAACGTCGGGGGTTGTCCATCTTAATACGAACAACGGCCTTGCACAACGTAGAGATCATTACGCATGGCAGTTTGCTTTGTTACTACCGCATGATGGCCCGTAGGCTCAATAATAGGCAATCGAAATGCTTATGTAAGCATGGTCAATTTGCCAAGAAGCTCCAGGCGGCAGTGGAAATTGCCGTCAAGGCCAGTAAACAACCTATCAGACCGGGACCGGAAAACAGGACTCTTGTTGCTAGAGATAAAGCAACGAGCTTTCTAGTGGACTGAAATTTCAGCAGCTGTTGGTGATTACTGGCGTGTTGGTTTGCTTGGTCGATCATTTTCTGTCTTGGGTCGTCGCCAGAACATTACGATCAACTATTTGCAGTCTGACGTTCGTTAATACCGTATCTGAAACGCTGTCGTGTCCCTTATACCAGATCTCATTCTGATGTCGTAGGTACCTGCGGTGGCATATCTATGGGGGGGGGGGGGGGATGATAGTGATGCTTCTTCACCGGGCGACCGAGTGCAACAGGCAGAAAAATTACTACGTTGAATAAAAAAATTACATCTTTTGCGCTCAACAAACTTTAAATTGTTGCGCCAAATAAAAAAGAATTTAACAATTTGTTTTTTTAAATTAATAATTTATATTAGGGGCGGCCATTGCGATTACTCGCCCCGGGCGTCAAAAAACCCTATCTAAGACTCTGGCTGCGTGCTGACGGACGGACAGGCTAACATGTAAAATCTACCCATTTCTTTGTTCGTTTTCTACGAAGAACTCATAAATGCATGTAGATCTGTTCTCTCGCAAGCTCTTCCTCCTTGAATGAAAAATCGTAATTAGTTCGCCCACTTGCCTTCTGGGTTTTCGAGTGGGAGTATCATGAACAGTGCAGCCTGCCTGGCGGGAGGGACTCTTTTATCTAGTCTAGCACTGATATACGAAACAGGTCACTGCTGTATGTCAGATAAACACACCACACTGCCTAAAAATAAGCTGACGCTGAATCGAGCTGACACAGCCCATATCACGCAGCCAAAGCAATGTTTTCTGGAAGCATTGTACTTATCACGTTTTCTTATTGTTTGTCAATAAATGCTCGTTGAATAAATCGAATGATAACCCCAGAAAGCAAATATCAGTCCGATTACGAAAACTAAGATTTGTAGAGTGAGGTATTTCCACGGACTTTCCTCTATATGACAGATACGTAACGATGCAGGACTACTACGTTTCTGCATTCTGTCTATCGTCTTGTATTCCAAAAAGTAACAGTGTGTACAAGACACTATGGAACCTGCAACTCAAACTGCGTAAAGTCACTCACTTTCTAATAGCAATTCCTAACCAACAACGGAATCGCACGATTGCTGACTGTGCTGGCGCCCAGCCGGACCAAGCAGTTATGTGGAGCGCCGTAACGCTGTGAGGTGTCCTGCATAACGGAAGGAAGCTGGTGGGTCAGTTATGTGTTCCTGAATCGCAGGTCAAGCGTGTTACGTGAGGTAAACGCTTCTGTCTCTCTCGCTCAGCGAAGATCTCATTTTAAGTGTTCCGCTATTTACTAGACATTATGACGCCATCATACGACGGGGTGGCGTCACAACCACACCCTGAACGCCTTCTCTCTCTCTCTCTCTCCCTCTCTCTCCACTGGCTCTACGGTCTAGGCAGGACCTTGGCCTCCGTCGGAATCAGGCGTCTCTATCCCTAGCTATTTTTTTCGGCCTCTACCAACCATTTCCTTCACATCATTTTCAGCATCGTCCAAGCGTCTGTTTCTTGGTTTCCCAACAGACTTTCTTCTCATCTCTTTCTTCTGGCACTTTTTCTACATGTCTTAACCATCGTAACTTCCTTTTCTAATTGCTGAGATAATATCTGGTCCTGTATACAGATCCATCAGCTCTACATTGGTGAGGGTCCTCCGCCCTCTATTTCCTTTACTGGGCCAAATACTTTTCTCAATATTTTCCTTTCGCTAAACTCCTACTCCACGGAAACCGGTTTTCCCGACGTCACACAGAAACCACGCTCTATTGTCACCATGAAAAAACCCGGTTGTTACTCACTCACAAACTAAATATATTTGTTACATAAAATTGAGATCCCCATCGGATTTGAAGCTTCACGTCAGAATGCAATAATTACACAACGCACCGGAGAGTACGTTGCCGTGTACTAATGCGACGTGTGTCTGGTGACAGAGGGAAAGACCGTATCCGAAGAGCAAGTTCACTCCATATGGACACGGCTCATGACTCGCAAAGACTCCGATGTATTTAGAGTATAGCCTTCTGGGTAACATATCACAGTAGTTGCTGTGTGTGTCGGCATAACCTACTAAAGGTAAAAACGTAAAGCTATCCCTATACAAGCCTGGACAGGGCCTTAGATCTCCAGGAGATTGAGCCTCACAGAGTTTCTAGACAGTTGGCCCATGAACGTGGCAAGGTTGTCAGCCCTATGCGCCGGCCACCTTTACCCCCTCAGGAGATTCTCCTGGTACTCATTTCTGTTACAGGCTGAGTTGATCCCAGGGCCATAGTGCGGCCGGAAGGATTAATAACCACACGGGGAATCGAACGCGCGACCTTCTGGCTTATAGCGCGGTGCCTCCAACTGCGCCACCGTCTATCCCAATAGAACTGAATCGGAAAAGCCGGTTTCCGCGCCAATATTTGAACTCCGTATCTCCTTCAAATGAAACGGGTGCTCTAACAACTCGATTCCACAGTTCGTCCCTAATCCAATACCTCCTCCGAAGTCACGTTAAATACCAACCAGACTACACAGCATCATAATCAGACGGGCCATAATATGGTAAATTTACACTGCGATGAAAACTGCAGACGTCAGGTAATTTATTTCTCTGCAGAGAACACAACAAACATGCAAAGGAATTAAGCAAACCAGAACTAACGGGTTCTCGCAATGGACCGAATTTATTATCGCCATTCGTCGCGTCATATGTAACCATCTTTTGCTGTGTGTGCTTATTTAGGATTTTGGTTGTCTATGGGGACAAACCAAAAGATTTAATTTCAGTACTTGGCCTAATAACGAAGCAAGTCAATTACACGTTTTACTTCTGTGCATTCGATCGAGCCTTCCACTTAAATTTAGACAGACAGACAGAAGCGCATGTTTTAATATCGTATCTAACACACAGCGTAGGATCACGTAACGTTCATAAATGGAATCTTTGCTAACTGCAGATCACAACAGCTCCATGATAATTCCGGAATGATTTTCGAACTCGCCTTTGACATGTGATATGCATATAAATGACTACAAGAGATCGATGCAGAGAATAACGAGTTACAATTTCGATATTACTTTGCCTGTGTGTTGTGACGTCATCTGAAAGAGCCGTGCTGTCAAGGTCGCTATTGACAATCGCGAACTCTGTGACGTGAGCTTCGGTGCTTATGGTCGTCAATCGCGTAAGAAATGTAGCCTTTGAAGTCTTTAGTAAACTCTTGCTTTTCATCCTCTAATGTAAGTAAACCGACTGACAGTAAGACGTAAAATCGTGCCGCGATAAGCAGTGGCGCATCTGGGGGGAGGAGAGTGGTACCGCCACCGCGGGCAGTAGAGTCCCAAGGGGCGGCAAAGTGGGCAGAAAATGGATATTTGACACAAACAGTTGTGTTATGTTCTTAACAACCTTTGAATTATTGAGAGAATATAAGAAAATTCCGTAAATAATTCTGACTTTCTTTAAGGTCATATTTGCTGTTAGAAGCAGCCGTTGTGTTGTTACTCCATCCGGGCGCCAGACAACCTAACTACGCCACTGATGATACGAATTATAATTCATAAACCTTATTCTGTGATGCATAATCTTCACTGTAGTCGCTGTAACGTTATTGGGATTCGTCTAGCGCTTTGTTTTTAACACTAATTGTCAAGGTTTTACAGGCAGAAGAGAGCACAGGAATTTAATCCCAAATGTAAAAATATGTTACAGTCTTGGTAGGAAAAAACGTGTATAGGCTACGTGAATGTTGCAGATGTTTAGAATAAAATTTGTGTGTGTAGCCAGGGGCGTATCGAGGGGGGATTTTACTGTCGCCCGGGGTGGCAGAGTCCAAGAGGCGGCAGAATGGGCAGCAAGACGAATATATTAAATAAAAAAATTGATTTTCTGCTCTGAACAATTTTTAAATTATTGAGGCAAATAACAGTGAATTCAACAAAAAAATTGTGATTTTTTAAAAGTTCATCATTTGTGTTAGGGTGTTCGTTGTAATTACCCGCCGCTGGTGTCAAAAAACCTAGCTGCGCCACTGTGTATACTGATACATAATTGTTACGAGTGTAATAGACCGAAGACCTCTGCAAGAAGCGTCAATTGCTCGTCCTGATTAGAAAGTCATATGGAAAATACGAAGGATAAAATAATGTGAAATATGATTTTATGCGAACTGCTTTCATAAAGTTTTAGCCGTTTGCGTGACTGCCAGTGCTTTACAAAGTGTGTGGCACGTTGGCAAGGAACGGATATATTGCAGCCAGACAGACGACGCTCGAATAATGCATGTGATTGGCGACGGCGTTAAATCTCAAACAGACTGGCAGTTGGGGTGTAAGGGCCAACGTTGCGTCTTCTGGGATATGACACGGCGTAACTTGGTATATATTCATCAAGCTACACGGTGTCTAATCCCAGAAGACCCTAATAGTCACTGCTGAGGAATTGCAGAGCCCTTAGAAGAGGTCTTTTTGTATTTAGAACACATCTAATGCATAAACATTATGTTTTACGCGTAGCTTTAAATGTCTCTCTTTCCTTTGTTTCGCATTTTGCCTGGCTGCACTGCTTAGAGATATGAGAATTTGGAGTGCGTGTTTTATACTTAACCAGTTACATGTCACTTTCACTTGAACGGGCTCGTACCCTCAGTTTGCATGCTAATAATCTTAAAAGTGAATTGGACAGAGAGAAATCAAGGTTAGTATTTGAGGTTGGTATGATGGAGAAACAACTTTATCGCTTAGGGCGTGCTAACGGTAACTTTTGCTTAAAAATAAATACACCATTACATTAGTTCATATTATGAGAGAAAGAATAAATACATTGCGAGTTTCTTAGACTTTCGCAGCAGTGCATAATCGGCGATTGTTTCGAAACACACAAAAATTATGGAAAGACACTGGGCCGAATATTGAATTCTTGACTTTCAAGCTGACAGTAAATAAACTACCACTCGACCTTGACGGGTTACAGGGAGCCAAAACAATGTCAAAGACTTTTCTGTCCACTGGTCCCCTTGTTTGAAGTTTTCCACTCTCCACCCGCCTGTCCTTCTGATAAAAGTAGTATTAAGATGAAAATGAGTAGGGGACATTGGAGGGATGATACAAAGGAAAACCCAAATGTTGGGCGAAACGATTGTCTCAGTGCCACTTCGTCCACCACAAGTCTTACTTCTGTTGGCATGAGGTTGAGTCACGAATTCCGCGGTGAGAGGCCTGCGACTGACCCCCTGGGCCACGACAAGGCCTTAAATATTTGCCTTCGTGGTCCTTTGTATATGTTATGCATCCGAACAGTGAGGAGATGTCAAATTTCTCATCCAGGTTGTCCGTGAAGAAGTTTATGTTAAAACCACTGAAATGCATGTCTCATGCCTCAACCACTGGGGCACCCCAGGGGGCAGCTGTTGGGCTGCAGACCCCCCCCCCCAAAGCGGAATTTAAAAAAAAAAACGCTGATTTTGTAGACAGGGTGGTGTCAAAGGTTTTACGTGATTTACCCTTCAGCCTAAATCAGCCACTGAAATCGGCTGATGACTAGTACATTGGAATATTGAACAATATAAATAAAACTTGGAAATATGTAGATTATTTTCTTTTTCAGTTAGTTTTAATTTTCCCTGTAACCTGACTAGATGTCGGTTAGGAAATTTTGACGTGAGTTTCGTAACATACTTTTTAAAATCAGAAGTTAATTATATATAGCTTGAGGGTCAGCAACCCCCCCCCCCCCCGCCAAGGGAAAATTCTGGGTGCGCCTATGGCCTCAACTGAAGCTAAAATTTATAATAACGAATTTCTGAAAATTACTTAGAAACGCTTGTAGTCTATGAGGGCGTAGGACTGCAAAAAGAAATTGATGGCACAGCACGTCCGGTAACATCGCTGGGGGTCGTGATGTAGCTTAAACAAATTGTGTTCTGTTAATGTTTGGTTATTAGGTAAATAATAGTACGTATTTCGTCGGACACAACCTTTATTTACTATTATTTTTTCAGACACTACCTCTTTCGATCAAGCCGATCATCATCAGGTGTTTATTTTATACAAAAACCTAAACTCAAGGTAAAGATGTATATTTTTGCGAGATATCACAAAAGATATAAAATATAAATTACTATCGACTAGTCATTCTTCGTGGTGTGTCATTTAAGGTGGGGTTGTGTCTCAAAAAAAAAAAAGGAATTAAACAGATTTAAGCAAACATCAAAGTTTCATTAGAATATACACAAATATGATTGCATTAAGACTGAGAGAAAAAGCATTGGGGTTTGTTTGTTAAATGCAACATGACGAAATAACGAGGTCATCGCTGCTCTCGGATGTTGCGCAATAATTTAACGTTGTACATGTTCCGCGTAATTGATGGCCTATGCAATTAGTTGGAACAAATATTGTGTATGTATTTATTGTACTCGCAACGGTACGCATACTGTAAAGAAATATTGTATAGTTGACTGATAGTTTCTGACCTACGTGTCGGGAAAACGTATTGGTCCCATCGGTCCCAGAATAGCGCAGACGACAACTGAAACACAGTGGAACCCTGTAATACTTCGTAACGTAGAAATACAGTCGAACCCGGTTATAACGACATCGGTTTATCCGACACCTCGTCTACAGCGTCAGATATTCTGTGTTGCCAATTATTTCCTTACTGTTAGCCATAGTATTATACTTCTCGGTTAGAACAACGCTCGTTCATAAGGACACAAAATATTCAGTCCCATTCATGACGTTATAACCGATTTCGACCTATTTAATTCAAATAGTTTTTCCCGTGCACGCCACATAATCTTACAGTACATTTCGTTTGATTCGTTTTTATGAAGTTGTAAACAATTCGATGTAAACGTGACCTGCATCGTGTGGCGAGGTTTACTGCTGACCGCTGGTGTACACACAGGTACACGTAGAGAATACGCAGCTAACTGCGTGCGTGTCCCTGAAAACAACACGGCTTTTGAATTACATTTGTCCGACTTCACGAAGGTCAATACGAGATTACGTAACATTGACTTTAAGCTTTAAAAAACGAGTGGTTAAGTTGAATTTTCTTTCTGCTGGTACTGCATTCTAATAACATGCACTGAACACTGACAATCGAAATGTTTTTCATTAATCTTTCTAGAAACGGTCTTAAACAAATTATGCACCTAACGACTTAGAAAACTGGCACTGGCACACGCTACGGACTTACAGGACGCGGTTTGTTACCCCCGGGGCAAAGATGACCGGAACGTGAAACACCATTTGGAGAGTGGAGGAGATTAGCAGATATTTGCTTTTATACTCTCGTGACGCGATGCTAAGGAAATGAGTGTTTTTATCATTACCTCGGAAGACCACACTCCGCTTCGAAGATAATAATAGTCACGAATTACGGAGGCCTTATTAACCTTTTAAAACCTAGCGGTAACTTTACATACGACCAGGTTTAACATTAAAAAATTCTACGTGGTGCCCACATTGCGTTTATGTGTTTTGTACGGATCTCAGAACAAACAGCAACTTTTGCCTTATAAAACATTAAGAGATTGGTTTTTATAACCGAAGTGGAGAGTGTTTATAGCGCGGTATGCACTGAGTCCTTACATAAAACAGATACGCTTCGTCTTTAATGGGTTAATATGAGTGCAAGATATACGTACTTCGTCCTCGAATTTCGCTTCCACGAAGCCTTGCGAGTTATTTTAGCCAGTCGCAAGCAACTGTCTCACCATTTACGTTTACGAATTGGGGTCCTCCTCCGTGTCTATTTCAGAATAACTCCCCGCTTCCCCAATGTATCAATCCTTTAAACATGTAGTAACATTCCTTGGATGGTGGATCGGTGCACGCATTATCTGTAACTGCGCAGAATAAAACAAGGGACAGTTGTATCAGTAACGCCGTGTGTGATTCCAGCCCACCAGAGCAGCGCTGGTACGGTCAAAGACCGTCCGATTCCTTGGTTAGGCACCTGCAAAACGCCGTAAAGTGGTCTGCCTGTTGAGCGATAAGCCGCTTATGTAATCGAATCTAATTTTCTTCTTTAACTTCTAGGCTTATCAGGACTAAGACTTAATTCTGAAACCTTGGACGCTTGATAGGATTTCTCCGATAGGAGGCAACCCATCCCACAAGGCTTCTGCCTGCACAGGGCAACACAAGACAAAATCAGACCTATACCTCAAGCCGGGTTTAAACCCGCAGTCACAATTCTGGAAGGTTTCAAGGCCGTGAAGCTTCTGTGTTTAGCATTGAGAACCTTCTCAGGTTTTTGTCGCTCTAGGCAGAGCAATAAAGATGCCGCCTCTCACCCCATCCCCTTCCCTTCCCTTGCCTTCCCTACGATTAAACCTCCTTTCCTGCTCGTACATCTGCAGAACTTCGGTGTAAAACAATCGGAACAACACGCCATCTTGTTAGTTTTTTGACGTGCACTCGTCAAAGGACTTTGTTTCTGCTTCCTGAAGTTTTCATCCGAATTTTTCCACTTGAGGTGAATGCCTATTTCGCCCACTGGGTTAAGCTGACTCTGGGCAAGTCAAAATTCTGTTAAAGATTTTGGAGACGGATATTAAATTATATTTCCGCAACCGACTGTCCTGGTTAATGGTCAGAACAATGGCATTGTTGTGATTTTATTATAATCATCACCACCATCATCATCATGAACAAAAACAACGTTAATTCCACCACCATTCTTCTACTGAGTTAGTTTACAGAATGTAGGTATGGAAGCATATCTGATCCTTCCGTCTACAAAGAAATTCGCGGACGGAACTCATATTTAACAATTACAGTGTAAATATACATAGGTCTATATATTATCTTTCGCCTACCAGTGTTATTAATTAATTCTGCGTACAAGTTCGTGTGCGTCAACTTAACACTGAGAAACGCTTTGTAACTACTGTAAACAACCCTATCTCCATGACACGTCTGCCTTGTCATCACCACTATTGCACATCCGTGTCTCCTGTGAAGACCTCGTGACCCCAGTGACGCCAGCCAGGACCTAGCCAAGCCACCTATCCGCAGTCTATTCTCGTAACGCAATGGTTGTGGTGCCCAACAATGCGACAGATTTGTGCTTGCAGATAGGTAATAGAGCCACGAGGGGGTCTGGCAATCACGAGCGGTTCGGTTACATTATTATGCACATCTGTAGATTTGCTTCAATTGAAATCCATGCAATATACAATTTAACTTTATATTGACAACTATAAAAATATTGAATGAAGGGAACGTATTTAACAACACGACAATAAAATTAAAAGTGGATTGAACGTGGTTTAGGGCAGTTGACTGAGAAACGGAAACGAAAGCGATGGAAACAAACTTTATTCGTAACCTCATCACAGATGCGATCAGTGTTAACCTCCATGCCCTGGCCGGGTAAAGAAGCCCCGATACAAATTATATAGGCGAATGTATTGGTTCCAGCGTTTGTCTGGACCTGGTGCGTAGAGGTAATGGAATTCCTTCATCCGTCCTCTTGTCAGTGATTATACTGAGCTACCCGCTTATAATTTTTATTAGACAAAATCAAATATTATGCCGAAGGGATGATGTACCTTTAGAGGAACAGAACTATTTCTCAGTAGAAAGAAAAATTCTTCCTGAACACTTGTTGCGTCTCATGAAATGACCTTGCAGCAAAACCAAGCTGTAAAATACTGAACTGCCGAATATGTAAGGCTTCTGTCGGCTAAAATTAAGGTGTATTTTGAGGCTAGACGTACCAATGGTCATAGATTCAGGGCCGTAACAAAGGTTTTTTGCTCCTAAGCCAAGCTGCTGCTTCACGGCCCCCCCCCCCCCCAGATGATAAGGTTTTCAAATTTTTGTATCATTTTATTTACAAGAAATATGCGTAATATCTGCTATTGTACGGCTGATATATCTTTACTTCATAATTTCTAGTTTTGTCTCCCGAAATTTACTGCCACTTGGAAGAGTGTCCCTCTTACCCCACCCTTGTTACGGCTCTGCATAGCTTATTCCTACAAATATAAATAAGTTATTTTGTTCTAAAAATACAAATTTTTAATTACTCTTTATTAAGTCAGCAAAACAACTCTGCATGTGTTATCCCAAACCGGAAAATCGAGGCACACTTTGTCCACTTAATATAAACCTATCGAGGGCAGGACCAAGAGCCGCGCTGACTTCCGTTTTGTCGATTGTGATGCACAGTAAGGAACTGCTCTAGAGCCCAGCGAGCGAGTGTTGGTTGGGCTGCGTCTCTATCCACTTTTCGTAGCCACGGCCGAGTTGTTTATTTGCTAGACCGATACCAACTTGATTAGAAAGTTCACACTTTCTAGAGAACCAACATGAAAAGTATTTTGCTGTCTTCCTGTTTAACGACCGTGTTTGGTTTACAAAGAATGGATGTGCATGAAGACTTAAACAAGCAAAGGCGACATCTTTGGGACGCTCAGCCCTTTTCATGATTTAGCACCCTCCTCTGTTTTACAGCCGTCATTTTCGTGGTCTTTATCCAACCAAAATGTGAGATTGCGGTGGTGGTGGTTCAGACTTTCGGCGTTTAGAGGAAAGTGCAGGCTTACCGCGGCCATGTATGTGTCGATCCTACGATCCCTGAGCAACAGCAATTATCTTCACTCGCATAAGATTGCACGTGAATAGGCACCATGAAGTAAAATGTCTTCTGGTGTTTACCGCAGGTATGAAAGATAGGCCTACCAGACGCAAACAAATGCCAAAAACATCCTTATCTTTATTGACTGATGAAGTCACGTGCATTTTCAACATGATACTAACAGCTATGCCTACAATGCTATTAAACTGGGCTGCTCAAAATTATTTACAGTAGGATTTATAAGTGCCTGCTCAAAACATTTCTCTTTTTCCTTCGAGCTTGACTCCTGTTGTTCTTTATTTATTTCTTGCTTTCCTTCCTCCATCCCTTACATTGGTGCATAATGACGTAAAAGAGATACAGTTGTCCCTGTCGGCACCATGAAGACATACGCGTGGATCACAGGCATAGCTCCACTCTTCTTGACCTGGACGCTAGTTGGAGATGACTGATCGACATCACACCTAAGCCGCTTTACCCCCGGAAAAGAACTCCGGTACTCATTGAATAGGAGGCTGAGTGGGCCCCAGACCATGTGCGAACGTTTGAGAGAAGACAAAAATCTCTTGTCCATACGTTGATTAGAAACTCGGACCTTCCAGCCCGTAGCTAGGGGCTATACGAACTGACCTATTCCGATTCCATAGTAACGTGACAGCAATAAAAGATCATTCAGACTCACTAGTACTCCTATTTTAATGGCGAGGTGCACGAGAGGAATTTTTACTTTCTGACCCTTTTCACCCCGACTCTGCTTCAAAATTTCTCGCTTTTTGCTTTTTCGAAGGAACTTACAAGCAGATTCCATTGTCTGGAACACTGTAAGCAAGCTGTGTATTTTCTTTTGGTCTTCTGATATTCGTAGAACCAAAGTTGCCAGTACGTGTCATAGGAGTGTGACGGTATTGTCATCTTAGATCTTCCCATCTAGTTCATTTGTAATTCCTTATTCCGTATCATCTAATAATCGCGTATATTCACAATTGCTGTGAGAAATTATGAGGTGTAAATAATCGTAGTGGTGAGTTATGTTAGTGTGAGAGACAGAAGAATTTTTGTTTTAGTAGCCTTTATACGCTTCCATGAAAGAGACGGTTCGGAAGTATGATTCATTTACTTCTCTTCCCATCTGTGTACCGACACTTTAAACAAATTTCTCTTGTAGTTTAAAGTCATCGACCCCATCTGGCTAGAATACAAACAGCATTGTTCGTGAAGCAGTGAGAATTTACTCAGTGCGTACCGAGCCATATATTTTTGTGCCTCTCCGTCAATACAGGAAGAAAAGGCACGAAGGAAGTCTTGCACAACGCTTATTGGGCGAGAACATTGCTACATGCGGCGTATTTGCGAGAGCGTTGGGGATGAGAAATGGCTACAAAATTGTAATCGAGAAAGTTAAAAGGTGACAGACGTAGATGGTGAAGGAATTAATTGCCGTCAAACACAACTAATGTATATTACATGCTTTATTCTGGCAACATATTTCGACTTAATTCGGTCATTTTAAGGCCATTAATATACCGTATACGATTGTATTACAATACATCAATAATTGAGATCCCAATTTTACACTAAAATCGGTGTATGTTGCTGTGTGAAATTTGTTATGATAATTATTAAAATAATTAAAAGAAGGTTGAAAGGGGAATCGTATGTTATGCTACAGTATTTCAGTATAACAGACGAGTATGCTGTGTAAAAAAGACGTAGATAGCCAGTGTCTGAATATTAAAAGTGGGTCCTACACGCATAGCTTTTTTGTTTGCGGGCTGTATTCATTTACTTTAAGGTGGGATCGATTGAAGAGTTTTTGTGAATGTGATCATGTACATTTGATTAAATTCTTGACCGACTGTAACACTAGTAGCTTCCAAGGACGACGACGCTAATGCAGAAAACTGTTAACACCCTCAAAACATCCTGTGATATATATCCAAGAAAGTTTACGTGACACATACAATATGCCTATTATTTTTACATAGATTTATAACGTATGCGCAATGTAACGGGGAGATCTGCTTCGTATAACATACAGAGTGTCCATTTTTATAGTTTTCGTTAATGGCTTGATAATGGCTCGTCACTTAGCCGAAACTGGTTGCCAGGTAAAAAAGTGCATAATACAGCTTGTTGCATGTAACTGACGAATTAATAAAATATACACGTAATAAATGCACCAACAGGGATGTTATACATTAATGAATATAATTTGTTGAGTTATAGAATATTTATTGCGACCTTATTTGACAAATATTTGTTGAGTTACCCAACCTGAATTGAGAATGCTGCTGCTGTAACTTTGGTACGGGAAAGCCATGTTTACTGAGTCGTACGCTGGGAAGGACGGGGAAGGGGGGAGTGGTGCGGCGGTCCTGGGCGGCAGAGTCCAAGGGTCAGCAAAGTGAGAGGCAAAACGAATATTTTAAATAAAATGTGAATTTTGTGTTCAAAAAATTTTAAATTATAGAAATAAAATAAAAATAAATTCTATAAATAATTTTAAGTTCAGAATTTCTATTAGGGGCGACCACTGTGATTATTCGCCTCGCGTGCCAAAAAACGTAACTACGTCATTGTGTGGCTCACAGTCATCAGATGAAGCTATTATTTTCTTCACGGCTTCAAAAGCAAAGTGAAATGACCTACGAGTCTTCGCGCGAAGACGTTTTGTTCTCGGTTGTCAATC
The DNA here is from genome assembly GCA_013340265.1 of Coptotermes formosanus. Taxonomy (NCBI): domain Eukaryota; kingdom Metazoa; phylum Arthropoda; class Insecta; order Blattodea; family Rhinotermitidae; genus Coptotermes; species Coptotermes formosanus. The sequence goes on from BLKM01000137.1 coordinate 1,114,859, forward strand.
GTCAGGAAACTAAATGTTGACGTCTTATCATTGACAAATTTGTTTCAGTTTTCGCATTGTGTTAGCAAGAGAAACAAGCAGGATGCGTAGTTTCAAAATAATGTTATAGATCTCAAAATTTACAGGACACAGTCTTTAACCAGATTATTAAAGGTGATCCTACGTTACGACTCAGTAGTTTTATGGTACTTATTTTTATTGTTACTCAATCGAATAAATCAGTAACGCTTAACCTTTGCTCTCGAAGTTCAGCAGCTTGGCTGGTGCGCCTGTCTTGAAACATACACCAGTAGATGGCAATAGCTGCCTCGAAAAACATACGATTGCAATATCGCTTCTTCACTGTTTCTCGCTGGACTTGTGTATATGTGGGTACGATGTTTTTGCAAATGAAACCGTTCATTGAAAGTAATATACATTCACAGTGTTAAAAGTATGATTGAAATATGGCATTTTTGCCTGTGCGAAATGTTGTTACCCTACTGTTTTTATAATACGAATTTATTCGCTTAATCATTTGGCGCCAATACTTTCGAATGTTTGGCCAATAAGATGGTAGCGCTGCAAAGCTGAGGAAACCAACCTTCCTGTGCCAGCGGCAAGATACGCAAATCATGACATGTGAAAATGCGATATCAGTCTTAAAAGTGCCGTTGAAGTGGATGGTTGAAGTTACGAGCGCGGTGTTTGACTGTTTCGCGTGTTCGTAATGTGAGTTTGTGTAGGTGTGTTAAGTACAGGTTGCGTCGTATTCTACAGTTGGCATATGCAAGACAAGTGCGGTTTATTCCATTCTGTTTATTAAGATTGATTTTGTGAAGAGCAGTGAAACTTACTGAAGCAATTTTAACGCATTCGCTGACAATGAAGTCGAGTGTAATTTCTGCAATAATTCTTATTGGTAAGCAGTTTATGGTCGCTCTGAAGACTAGATAACTAGTTATTTGCTCTTTTCAGTCATCATGCTGTGGAACAATTAGCGCTACATGCTTTTTTTTCAAGATATCTTGTTAAAGTTCACAAATTTCGGTTAAAAGTAAATCCGTTTCCGAAATGTCAGCACTAATTATAGCTCATGTAAAAACTTGTGTTTCATATTCAGTTGGAATAAGTAATATAACGGTTGGGTTTCGAGCAGCAGTCAGTGGAATGCATGAACATTTGCTCAAAGTTCAGGTTTCTAAATTACGTTTTGTTCTGTGGAAGCTGGTTATTGCCGCTTGAGTGTAGGAAAATTACGAACCCGTCCCTAGCAACAAGTTTCACTATGACATTTCCGGTTTTAACTACATAGCACCCTTGGTCATGTGAACTTATTGTCTAGTAGACCTTGTAAACCTAAAAATTCATCTCCTTCAAGAAGATGGGAGAAAAAACAATAATGTAAGTTGCTGACCATACAAAGTATAGTAAAGTATAGGTGCAGCAGTAGTGGTATTTGCCTGTGAGATCAGATAAACCATAAACATGCCTATGTGACTGAACTCTGGCCTCCAAGTGAGATACCACATATATCTGACTGATTCAGGTTGAACTGTGTTCTACATACTTGTGCTTAGCTGACTGATTCAGTTTTTAATTGCAATTACTAACCATACATCAGTCATCGGCTTTTATTTTTGTTCAGTCATGGAAATGAACGTTGTAATTTGTTCCATCCCTCTTGAAGGATAAAGCATTTTCAGTATAAGGTAGAATTCTCAGCTGGGAGGTATCACTGTGGTAATTTATTGTAGGAGGAGAAGGGGATCATCATGTGGAGCGTCTACCAGAAAATATTGTAAAACTAAATAATGTTGTATCTTTGTGTATGAACACTGTGAGGTGGGCCTAACTTACAATAACCAGTGAAGCACAAATATACAAGCACAGGCCCAGGCTCACACATAGGTTTATGTGTCTGGGTAATCTTATTTGACTTGTTTCAAAACAACATGCAAACAGGTGATGTTTTTAAAGTACCAGAAAATGTTTGACAACTTGTTTACCTTGAGCTTGTGTCACCTAAGACTTGTGAATGTCAATTCTGTCTTGGGATGGCACTTCCTAGATGTGGAAAATGACTGCATTATTTTGATATAGTTCAGCTAATTTTCTTAATACATGCAGTCTTCCATGGACTGTACTTACATTGTGCTGGCAATAATATTCATATGTGGAAACAAGTTGAAGGTGTGAACTGGGTTGAGTGGACATAGCATGGTGTCCTGTGGCAGGCTTTGCTGTTGGTCGCTCTGGCCCTTTAGGTACTACATATGTATTGCTACACTGCTACTGATAGACATAAGATTCATATAACAGGCTTACTGGTATATATATTTTTTGTTTTACTCGAGGGTTTAGACAGCACTGCTCTTCAAAACAAGGCAATTTTTAGTGTTTCTTGTTTTAGTCAGTTGATGGGTAAAGTCCAAAGAAGGTGCCAGAAACAACAATGGTGACAACAACACAGGGGGTGTGGGGTTTACAGGTCTGTCTGTGAAATAATTGTGTTATCATAATTATTTGAGTTACAGTTTTTGTATGTGGTATTTTTACATTGAAGCGTAGCTCTGCGAAGTTCAAGAAATCATGATACCATCCAGTAATGTTATATTTTGATGTCTCCTGTGTTATCTAAATTTCAATGTGTGGTCTAAGAAAAGAACATTGACAGTAAGGATATCACACATATTTGTTGCTTTCCCATTACCCAGCCAGAAATATGTAACCTTTTCCACTCAAATTAATTTGTGCTGCTGTTTGTATAGCACCTGTATTCTCCTTTTCTACATTTGGAAATGGCCCTTGTAAAAAATTATTTGCAACCAGAATGAAACAGAGCTAACAACACCAAATGGTTTTTCTGGTTACAAAGAGACTGAAGGAGCTGTCAAAACTGTAAAAATGGTGCCTTCAGTCCTGACATGTACTCAGTGTGAGTACAGTTGGGTGGGCAGGGGCTGCCTGGCAGTATGACCAAGGCAACCACGCATGAAATGAAAGGGTTAAGTACATGACTTACATGTTTCTGCTACTGCGTAAATAGATTTCCAAACTTTGTCATTACCTTCATTCTATCATTTGTACAGCCCCACCATCCTCTTGAGTATTTATACCCCATGGAGTTCTTCAGTTGTCCAAGCACATGATAGTCTGTGGAAGCAATGTTTTCATTTTATGGAACTTCAGGAAGCATTTTCCAGGCATCTGGAATTTTTGCTTGCATCACATGCTATGCTGTGTCAAGCTTCCTTATATGGAATTAAATTTGCTTTTGTCTGTGTGTGTGTGTGAGAGAGAGAGAGAGGGAGAGAGAGAGGGAGAGGCGTGGGTGGGGGAGGGATGAAGTTTATGCTTCATTTTGATGAGAACTGTTTTGGAGGTCCCCCAGTAACAGTAAGTCAAGTGCATGTCAGCAAGCAGTGCTGGCATCGTATCAGGAGTACTGGGTGCAGTTGACACCCACAAACTGTCAAGTGCGGAGCACTGCATGCACATGCTGTATGTACATGTCCCAGATCAGTGACAGTTGTTGGTGCATCACTGCAAGAGGCATCTGCTGCTTCTTCTCACTAGGTTTAATGGCATTTGCCCTAAGCCTTTAGTCAGAAGTTACAGCATTTATGTGGCATTGTTACGACAGTGCATGGCGTGTTATCACCCAGACATACATATGCTGGAAAATTACATTCTTGGCCCATAGTTCCACAGGCTGTGAGCACATGCAACCTTTATGTTGCTAACCCGATACCAGTACAGTGGAGTCAGTACACAAAACCTCCAATTCCGACTCCTCAATTTTTAAATCTCCGACTCCAACTCCTTCATAAAAGCTCAATAGGTATTAATAATTGTAAACTTACTAACGGTATCATAAGACATTTCATCACCACCACATGAATCATCAGGCTATGTTTTAGACTTATAACCTATATTTAAGTATAAGTCTACTGGTTATTATAGCTAGTATCTATTTAAGATTTTATATTGAGGTTGGAGTTGGTACATTGTCACTGACTCTGACTGCACCCAAAATTCTTTCTGACTCTGCCTTCACAGCCCTGCCTGATACATACAGTAGATAATGCTGCCACACTGAAAAGCTACCTATAGACATGGTACAGAAATTACAGAGAACTTCAAACAAGGATTTTTTTTTTGTATATTGTTCATGTTAGTTTTGAATAAAAAGGTAAAGTTGTTTTCTGCCCACACCGTGAAGGCATACAGAGGAAATAGAAATATAGCTCCACTTGTTCTTAATCTTGGTGCTAGTTGGGGGTGAGCGATCAACATCACAGCCTGGCTGCCTTACCCCTGGGAAGGAACTCCAGTACCTATTGAGTAGGAGGTTGGGTGGGCCCTAGAGCCTGTGTGGACATTATGGGTGAGTGGAAAACCTCTTGTCTGTGTGGGGAATTCGACCCCATACCATCCAGCCTGTTGCCTGGTCTCTGTACTGACTTTGCTATCGTGGTTGCCTTAGTTTTGAATAAGTAAGTTAAATGCGACAGTGCACATTTTGATTTACAGGCATGATTTCTATTGGACATCTGCTTGCAGTTACCCTTTACTCATGGCCTTATTCTGTGTTTTCTTACATGCAGTGCTCTGTGTCCCAAGAACTGTAAAAGAACATGGTCTTATCATACGTTTTTCTAACCCATTGTGTGCTACTGAGCCTGATTGGGCACAGTAAAGGTTTAAAGAGGCACCTTATAAGTCAGACATACCTTTTTCCAGGCAGTGCATATTTTTGTGCGTTTGAGTAGTATTCCATGGGTGTAAAGTGTGTTGTGTAAGTAAAAGTCTGCAGCTGGGTCATGCTGGAGCTGGTTCACACCAGTAGATAAAATTGAAAACAGGTAAACAGAGATTGCGCCGTCCTGGTCACATCCCACATATCATTTTCCACACAGTGAATAAATTGTAAACCCCTTTTTTTATTCTAGAAAGAAGGCTAATGAAAAGTTAGCACTCGGCAACATGTGTCCTGGTAGTTAAAGTTTTAGCAGCACATAGCTTATCTAAAGGGGTTAATGGCACATAAAAAAGTAATGGTATATGTATGTTTCCTTCAAGGGAGTGCAGTCTTTGCGGAGATTGGCAATTTACCTACACAAATCCCAAATTTACAAGACCTCAACTTCGGTAACCTCCCAGGTAACTTGTCATTACCTGGTAATCTTCCAGTCAACATCAGTAATGTTCCCACTGTAGAGGAAGGAGAGAGAGTATTTGAAGAGAAATGTAAGAAAATGGGACATCCAGAAGCTTACCAAGCCGCACAGGTATATATGTATTAAAGTGTTTGAAGAGTGAAGCATTTATTTTGTTGTACACATATAATGTATATTCAGATTGTTAATGGCTGCCTTTTAAACCCATAAATACAGGCAGAATGTATGTTAAGAGCACGGTTTTGTGCAGGGACAGGCCTTGAGATGCGAGAACTGTGATTTGCATAGAAAGTTTTAAAAAGGATAAGTAGGCCTACCACTGCTGTGGTCATGTTGTATATTAAGAATGTAAATAAAGAGTGGTAGAATATTTGAAGTAATTGTCAGAATTTTCAGAGAAAGGTATTTTGAATAATTAGTTGTTTTGAGAACAGGAAAATCACAGTTATGCATATTCTGACTGCAGCCTTGTAGCTAACCATGTAACTTGGGTGCAATGAAAAGTACTTGTTTAACCCTTCATGGTCCAAATTATTATTATACGTTCCAACAGTCTGGTTGAAATTAATTTTCCAGAAGATCTCTAGGCTTCAAGATTCAAAAGCAGCCACTAGATAACAGGAGCCTAGGGAAAACCAACATTAAACACTGTGAAGATTGGAGCTGTTACAGTGGACAGCGCTGTTGAATTGAACTCGACATTGGATCAGTACGGGTTAAAGACCTTAAAGACAGTTCAAATGTCAGAAATTTTCAAAAATTTTTTTCCCTCTTGCTATGCTTACTGACCTTGGTTTGAAATAAAAAATAATAAAAAAAAACCAATTGCTAGCTGTCAATTTACTGGACCTTCAAGATGAGAGTGTTTCATGCTGACTTGTAATAGAAGTGACAATGTATCATGCAGGGTTTAAAGCATGGGCACCCAACCTTTTTATGGGAAAGGCGCACACCCCTTATTGTGGACTGGTTCAAGTGCCACACATGAAAAAATAACAATATGTGGTACACCTAACAACCTAAATTATTGTGTAATTGTTATGGTATATACATAGTTTATAAATGTGGCAGTGGGCCACAAGTTGGAAGCCCATGGCTTAAAGGGTGATAAAGGGCAGCATTCAAAGAAAACTTGAAATTCTTTTGTGCTTATGGTATAACTTCAATTTTTTTTTGGAGGGGGGAGGGGGCATCTTTTTGGCAGTGCTTGATGCCACCTGACTGGAAATGGAATGGGTTTTGTATTAATAACAACAATTATTTTTCTGTCATTTTATTCACCCAGGATATCATTGGTAGTATTTTATTTTGGAACTACAGTAATGAAAGATAAGAGATAAGACAGTGTATACAGCAGTGACAGCTAGTGAAATGTTTAACTCAGTTTAGTTAATTCAAGTAGATTTTGAAAAATGATGTGAAATGTCTGGAAAGTACCATGTTGCCTGGTGTATAAGACACACTGTCAATTTTGGGCTCTTTTTGAGGAAAGATGCTTCTCAAAATACTGACATGCATGATCGTTTTCCTAACCAGTTTATGGATACATAGGTATTTAAATGTGGATATGAGCTGATTTGTAACCAACTCAGTGGATTAGAGTCTAGGAGGTAGTTATACACAACTGGTCAAGAAATTTACACTCTTTGTTCCCAAGATTCATTACTTTGCTCATAAGAGGTTGCTGCTGAGCCAGTCCTGAGGAAGATCATCCACTCTGCTCCCTCACAACCTGTTGTTTTGAGGCTGAAACTTCTCTGGTAAATCTTGAGTGTCAGGTCCACCTGAAATTCTTCCCCATCCATAAGAGGTTTCATGTCTGTCTTTATATAATATAATAATAAAAGGTCAAGTGTTAAATATTTTTGGCTCCATGTTCTGAAGTTAAGCTTGCTACCATTTCTGTAACTGTAAATACAGGAAAGTTTATTCCAAAATTTACAGTGGCTGGAAAACTATTGAAGTACATTCTGATTTTTGTGTGGTGCAGTCATTTATCTGGCATTGTGTTGTGTAATTTTTATTTACCTATGTCAAAAAAAGTTAGTTTTACAGATCTGAAATATGAGCAAAGTGAGATAAATATATTCTGGAGAACTGAAACAGTAACATGACTGTGTGTTTGGTTTGTAAACTGTTGTTTTATACACGTTTAAAATGTCCTGTATGATTGGCTGATACATAGTGTCTCATGCATGAAGTTTTGTATTTTAAGATTTGGGCTGGTAAAAATTTTGTTTTGTCATTGTTTCCTGACATGTATTATTGATTGTAATTATCATTGTTCTGTAAAACAGTTTTTCCCTTGTGTTGCTGCAGGCTGGAAAAGATGAGCTTCAAGAATGTTTTAAGAGTCTTGTGAACGTAACAGAGCTTCAGGCAGAGATGGAGATAGCAAAACCAACAGGTGACCTGGATACTGTATTCCGCAAATATTGCAGGTACAGTTTTCGCAGAATGTGTTGATGTGGTCTTGCATTATTGAGGCACATCAAGGTACTGATTGTTACGTATTTGCTGCTTTTCAGATTGATAAGATGAAGCTGGCATATGTGCCAGAAAATGTGTTTTCTAATTAATACTCTCTGTCTCACACACACACACACACACACACACACACACACACACACACACACACACACACACACACACACACACACACCACACTGTTGCAAAGTCTAAAAGCTACTACTTTGTATAAACACATGTTAAGAGAGCTTAATGTGGCCTGGAATAAATACAGTGAAACTCTCTTTGAAGACATTTGTGGAAAAACTCAACAAGTTCAGCTTATTAAGTGGGAAAACATGTTAAAGGGGCAAGCTTGCAAATGATATTTTATGATTCTTTATTTGAACTGACATTACCTTTTCTAGAATACTGTTTGGTGTAAATTGTGCATTGAATTAATTTTCGCTGTAAAACCACAATTGAAGTCTTTACCTTCTGACCTTTTGACATGTTCTGGAATATCACAGATTTTCTTAGAAACACAACTGCTAGATGAAGAGCCCAGTCTTCCAGGGACTTTCCATAACTTCCAATCCTACCATTCAATATTTTGCTGTTTTCACCCTTTTCTGGCTCATTTTTTACTTTCAGAGTACTGTGTGTCATATTTTAAATTGACATGGAAATGCAAAGCTCGTAAATGGTTATTTCTGCAAGGAGAATTTTAAGTACTGTCCATCATATATGTAACATCCAGCTTTTTTTAACCGAGGGCAGCTTAAATTTTATGCTCATTGTTGATTTAGTAGCCATGCTGATCGTATGTTTAAAAATTAATGGTTCTACAGGATGAGAACCATACACACACATATAAACAGTTTGAAGTGAACGCAAAACATATATAAATTTTGCACAGAGAATACTTCAAATTACTAAAATAAAAGTAAAGGGTTTACAGTCGCAACATGCTCCGTTAAACTCGTGCTGATTAACATACACATTACATGTGAGCCATGAAGTTGCATCATGCCATGTGAAATCTACACATGTAAGTCGACAGTGCAATTGGAATATGATGTGATTTCCCATCATGTTCCTGCAGATTAACACTGAGTTGCTTATCTGTGCCTCTAATCTGAGGTGGACGCAACCGTGGAGATGAACCTGTACAAACTGCAAGCACTGTTTCTTCACTGTTACATTGGTAACAGTTTGAATGAATTGGAAATTGTTATGATTTGGTGTGAGAATGTATTAATTGGGTGAAAAATTCATTGTGTCATGAATTTTTGCACTTGTTAAGTGGGAAGTTCTTCCAAGCAGGAAACACATGAAAGGAGCAACGCACATGTTGATCATGTGGGAAGATTTAATGACCATTGTGTGCGTCTGTGTGTTGTCTGATTATTGATTGACTGGTCTCATATTCAACTGTTGTGACAAAAATTGGATTTGTGAGGTGAATATGCATGTATGTATGTATGTATGTATGTATGTTTTTTGCTACTAAATTGTTCTGACTTCTTAGGCGGGAACATTTCTCAAGTGGGGACATCTTAAGCAGGTTGTACTACATGTTCGCAGCATACTGCCGCATTTAAAATGTTCTGGAGTGCACATTGTTTTTAGAGGCTTTTTGCTATATAGAGTGGTTTTGGCCCATTGCAGATACAACTACTGCAATGAGCATTGTCCACTGTGATTTATATATCTATGTTTCGTCTTCATATTTTGAAAAATAGTATCAGGTAAGAGCTATAGTGAAATTTGTCTTTGTTGTTAATAGGTTTGGTCTTCTTCTCTTTCTCCTAGTCAGCCTTCATCTTGCTTTATTCAGTAGGTCTTCTGGCCTGTTTTACTCCTGAATCAGCTTCTGCCAAACTGTATATTGGCAGTTGGTAGGACTCCTTGGTTGAGGGATGAGCTTGTCATAAATTTTCTGCCTACACAGGAAAACAAAAAATATATGTTGACATGCTCCATGCCCTGAGGGTGATTTAGACCCAGAAACCCAGTGTTAGGTGGTCAAAGACACTATTTGCTCTTTGGTGTGATTGTATTCACTTGTTTAATTTTATTTCAGGAAATCTCCACAGTTTCAGCAATGTGTCACCAATTTCACAGTACTTATTGAGCCATGCCTTAACGAGGAAGAGAAAGAGAACAAGGATTTGATCCAGAATATCACTGACTCAGTACTCAAGTTCGTCTGCTTTAAGGAGGGTGACAGGATTGCTTGTAAGTATACTGCAGTTAAGATTAGATGGCACATGTGCAGAAACCAGATTTCGTCTTTCGGCGAAACAGACGAGTCCATGTGACTCAGCGGGGTCAACAGTTCATTCGAATACTGGCAGCCAAGGTTTGCGGGTCAGCTGGCAGCATTTGTACCGTGCTGGAGAGGCTATGCTTCGTGGTCGTGTGAGGTGTGCTGGGTACCCACTTCATTCTCCTGTTGCCCCTTCACTTTCCCTCCCACATGTCACCATGTGCCATGTCATCTTAATCGTGCTCTAATATCGTAACCCATTTCAGTGCAACTTAGTGCAGAATTTCCATGTTTTATAGTTAGTGTACATATTTTTTGGTCTTGATTAAATTGAATGTAACTATAAATATAGTCTTGTATTTTTGTTAAAGTGACTTTTATGGATGTAGTAAGATTTTTAAGTTAAAGTTAATGGTTTTTACTGACTACTGGTGTCCTCCAGTGGCATAATATTCATGCTGAGCTTTGTGAGAAACAGTAACTGGTTAACACACACACACACACACACACACACACACACACACACACGTGCACGCTCATCACAGAAGCATACTTTTTGGCATGCTTTCTTTACTAGAAAGGAAAGTAATGAGTTTTATAGATTACTGTGCTATGCTGTGCACGCGCATGTGTGAGAGAGAGAGAGGGGGGAGGATATGGATGTGTACATGCCTACACATGCCCAGACTTGAAGATTAAAGGACACAGTGTATATAATAACCACTGTCGTTTAACGGGTGTGCTATTTCTTAGTGTAGCATTTTATTTTCGAAATATAATCTCTTAAGAGTACAATTCTACTGCTAGTATTTGGAAAGTAACAGCAAGTTGCTTTGGTGATCGCCTTTGGTGTGTTCTCTTTGTCCTGTAGTGTTCATTGCTGAAGGAGGTCCAGAGTGTCTTTCTGCCAATCAGGATGCTATACAGACTTGTGTTAACAAAACCTACATAAAGAATCTACCTAAAGAAACATTGTCAGTTGACAATTTACCATCACTGGTGTTTGGTGAAGAACAGTGCAGGTAAAATTTTTGTGTCCATCTCCTGCTATAACCGTTGTATCTTGTTCATTAATTTTAATATGAAATGCATTAAAATTTTAGTGTCACACTTGGAAGTTTGAGTGGTACAGTGTACATTTGAGCATTTAAATTGCAGTAACAAGCAGGGAATGACTTGGAATACTCTACTGTGTCTATACCTGGCAGTAGAAGTTCATGCTAGTAACAGTAGTATCATTTCACAGTCAGTCTGGAAACTATTTGATTGCATCACATCTAGTTATAGGCATGTTTAAAAATGCTGATACTGGAAACATACTTTTTGCAGAGATATGGAAGATCTACAGAATTGTGTGGTGAGAGCGCTGGAAACATGTAGTGAACCCACTCCTGCAAATATTGTTGAAAGTATGTTTAATTTTGTGCGCAAAATGACACCATGTGAAAAGATTCGGAACCCACAAAAGGGTTCCCAAGTTGATGGGAGTAGTGCGACCACTAGTAGAGTTACAGGAATAACAGTCATAGCATCAATATTTGTTACATTCATCACAAAAAAACTACAGCATCAGGTATAAAGAATATGAAATTACTAAGATTAGACTTCCACATTTCTACTATAGCAAATGAAGTTAACAATGAAAATATTTTATTATGCTGGCAGTTCTAAATATTTGTATGAGGTGCTGTTAAGAAGTGTGGTTCATCTGTATCTTGCTAATAGATTGATTTGGATGCTAAGTGTGATCATAATGCATTCAGTAATTAATTTTGTATGTTAATATTTATGATACTAAAAGGCTTTTTAAAATCCTAATAAAACAATAATAGTCATAGTATGCATATAAGTGGGGATAAAAGAAAAAGAAACACCTTGGGATCATGGGTAGTACAGCACCTTGGGGACGGAGTTGAAATAGTGTTGGCCTCTTTCTGTGGTCTTGTTTGTGTTAATCATTTATTTCTTAGCTGTACCTTCAGTTATTTATAAATGCTGTGTTGCACAAGGTAATGGATTTCTCACTACGCGTGGTATTACAGTCCCATGTGATTGGTTTTATATAAAACTGTTTCGTGTGCCTAGATGCATTACATAAAACCCTCACTTAGGTAAGTTTCATGTTTTATTTCATGTTGATGATAGATTGTGAGGATTTAGGCTATTATAGCACATTTTGATAGGTTGTTTTGAGAAATGTGGTTTATTGAGCTTCACTAGAATTCACACTGACAATTCCTGAATACAGATGTTTTGTATGCACATGGACATGTTCTATTAATATGAAATTTTCACTGGATGCTTAATTATTATTTTTGCCTTTTCTTATGCTTCATTTTTGTTGGGAAATATGACTGTTAGTAATGGGGGGGGGGGGGGAGCATTCATTTATTGCTTGGCAGTTGTATGAGGTGTGCCTATCCTTCAGTGCACTGTTGCCACTTTTTAACATTTTGCCGAGGAAAATTAAGATTGGGGCTTTGTGATGTTTTATTATTCAATATCAGAGGCCAAAATAATATATCAGGGAGGATGCACCACAAGGATTGGAACTGGGCACTTGCCATATGGGAGTCACACCTGAACCACTTCGACTTGATGTAGTGTAAACTTCTTGGCAGCAGTTGTGAGTTCACCTGTGTATCAAATGACAAGATGCAGAAGACTACAGCCAGCCCAACTCTCATTCCCCACCCTGTTCAAAGTTATTTTGATTTGTACAATTGGCTGTTACAACATAAAAGTACTTCTTGTATTGGTTTCTATGTACCTTGTGATAGCGGTCATCAGGTATGCAGACATGAATCTATCCTGTTTTCTCTGGTTTTAGATTTCGCATTCCAGAATAAGAACTGTGATTGACGGTATTAACAATATTGAATTAATGTACAGTAAAAGTTGTGATTTCCTGCATTTCTGGGACTAAAAATTTCTGAATATTGTAATTTTCTAGAGCTACTAGAATGTGATACGTACTGTGTATATTTGTGTACCTAGCAATCTCATGGACAGGCCGAACCATTTAATTTGTCACTTTTTTTGTCTCCTGGTTTCTCTGCCACGTGTTCTGTTACATTTTCATCACTAATCATGTAACATGGTATTTATAATCTGAAAAACCACCAGGGCACCAATAGACAGGCCAGCTAACAGAATTGTGTGAGAACTGTGATTGAGTGCATTAAAAACACTAAATTAGTGTACTGTAAAAGTTGCTATTTCTGGTATCTCTGGGACTAAAGGGTTGCTGAATATTGCAATTTTAGGAGATATTAGCATGTTATATGTAATATGTATGTCGGTATGCCTAGCAACATCTTTGACAGGCGTAACCATTTAATTTGAAATGTGTTTTCCTGTCCTGTCCTATTTTCTCTGCCACATGTTCAGTTACGTTTTCATCACTAATTATGTAACATGGCACATATATAAGCTGAAAAACCACCAGGACTCCAATAATTAAAGGCGGAACGCTCAGAATTGGTTCTGGCTGCTGCCAGTTGATGGAATAGTGAACTGTTATGGGCCTTTTAGTCACTCTTCAGTTAATAGAGCTTTTCGGATCATCCAGTGCCAGATAAAATTTTCAAATGGATGTCAGAGTAAGTTTTAAGTTTAGTTGCTGTTTTATGAGGGAAATCGTGTTTTGTAATCATTTTTCCTCATAGTGATTGTAGTGCACCTATTAACCTGCCCTTTTTTTGGGGGGATGAACCTGAATTCATTTTGATAACTGCTGAACATTTTTACTTCCTACAGTCAGTGCTCTATAAGGTAGTTCAATGGAAGACCTACCAGTTGTAAACTGAAATGCAAGTTATGCTGAAACAAATATTACCTTAAGCAAGGAGAACCCCATAACATTCCTCATGGCTGTTGCACAGGGTCCATATTTTATCTGACAAATATCATTTTCACTTCTTACTGCTATTGTGCTGCACTTGTGGGTGGTTGGCTGAGTGGACTACATGAATATGAGGAGTGCACTGATAGGAAGTGACGGATGATATCAGATAAAATAAAGATTATGTATTGTCTAAATGCAGTAGAACCCCAATTTTCTCTTCCCACATTTTGTTTCTCAATGATTTATGTACTTGTACAGTTCTGGCCAAATGTCCATAACAGCAATGTTTCCCAAATTTCACACCATTTGTGGGTGGTCCCCACAAAATGTAAAATCACAGTTTTACTGTATAAAGAATATATTACCATATATATATATATATTCCAATTAATATTTATTTATTTCTTATTCAAATTCTTGTGTGACAGCTAAGATTTACTGCAGTGGACTTACACTTGAGTGTGTGTGTGTGTGTATATGTATGTATCTATATCTTGTATTTGTCAGCTAGAAATGGTGTGTAGAATGGTGAATGCAAGTTAGAAGGAAACTTAAACCATTGGTATTATTTTTGGTCTCGTATCAAGGTTCTGTTTAATACATGTTGCCTGTTAACTTTCCAGGCATCTGCTATGGTCATTATGTGAATAATTTGGTTACTGGCATAAGAAGCAGTAAACTCAAGATCAGTGTCTGTGTTTCTGCTTATAAAATTTTTAGCTGTACCAAGAAGCATGCTGCTAACAATTAAACACTAGTTTATCAGGTCAATAATATTCATTTCACTGCATCCTTTTATTTATCTTGTTCTTGTTATAGTTGTTTTCATATGTTTAAAGAGTCATATTTTAGCATATACATGTTTACAAAATACATTTTAATGGACTTCAGTTTTTAATATTTTCTGTCAAGTGAATGTTCATTTTCCTCTGTTTAAAGTTTCTGCAGCTGGTGTTCTGATTAATCCATTGCCCTGTATGAAGACATTTACCTCAGATTTCACCGTCACCATATTACAGTCCTTTTCGATTATCTGCATTAATGAAGGGTAGAAAGAAGCATGTACAGTCGTATCTGCTGTAATGTGATAAGTGTGTTCTTGAGACTTCTTGTCATAGAAAATCACGTGATAAAAACAGGGCCAGATTAGAAAAAATTTGACCTGCCATCCAACCTTATTTCTTCACACTGGTCACTGAAATCACATGATAACCAACACACATATGCAAAAGTTAATGTTACACAAACAGCATTCATCTACTCACCAATCATGTTACAACCAATTGATTTAAACAAAACACATGTAATAGCAGAACTGTATCATTCCAAAATGTGAACAGTAAAAGACATTCTGTTTTATATCACCTTTTTGACATACAGGCATACATTATCATTAGGATTATAAAATTGAGGACATTAAGTTGGGCAGGGTCATGTGGCATGCACATGAGATAAGGGAAATTCATACATGGTTTTGGTGGAAAATCTTATGGACAGATGGTACTTTGAACAGCTATGCATAGGTGAGAGGATAATATTAAATTTGAGTACTGATGAAACTGGATTTTCTGTACAGTGCTCCCTGATATCTGAAACAACATTGATTTGTTTGAAGATTCCTAGGCTTTGTCTGCTTGCCCTGATAGTACTTTTAAGATGAAAAGGAGTATGGAGCAGTGGAGAATGATACTGACAGGGGAAAACCAAAGTACTCTGTCTCATTGCCCTTTGTCCTCCACAGATTTTGCATGGACTGGCCAAGACTGAACCAAATTCTGTGCATGTGTGTGTGTGCATGCTGTGGGGAGGGGGTTGAGTGGTGATTCAGTTCCTATGCTGTGGAAAACATGCTTTATGATAATTCAAAAAGAGCAGATGGTTAATGATGTTTAGATTGAGTGACTTCATTGTGAGAATCATAATGAAACACACACACACACACACACACACAGTGGACACCCTTTTTTTAATGTTAGAGCAGGCTGCATGTATAGTAATGACTGGGCTGTTTTGGTTAAAATAGATACTAAGGAGACTGGATTGGAAGGTGTCAACTGGCTTGATCTGGCTCAGGGCAGGGACCTACTCCATCAAGTTGTTTTAGTTTTTTAGCAGTGAATTTGTAAATCAGTGCTTGGAGAAATGTCTTGACTCTGCCCAATTCTGAATGCCTCAAAAAACTTTTCCTGTAAATCTGACAAATTATCTGTATTCTTTGGTTCCTGATTTGTAGACCTCTTACACCAGGTTGTATTTCACTTGTAGTTGTAATATTACAGTGCACTTATGCCCCAGAAGCTTATGGTTTGAAGAGAGTTGATGAGTCACCTATAGCAGGAACAAAAGGGCATAAACATACAGTGCACATTAAAGTACTCAAGAATAGGAATGCAGCTTCTTGGTAGACTAATTACTATCAGTTGTCAACCCATGTGTTGATTCCAGCTGACAATGCATGGTCAGTAGAACATACTGTAGAAGGTTCGAAATGGACATTCACAGAACATTTGTTTCCATTTTGTTTTGTGTGCAATTGTGTTAATTACTGTTGAATTTTTGTCTATACAGGCTATTAGTAAATAATAACAAGCCTGATGTTTTCACAACCAATCATAATATGTATTATGTATGTAGGTGATGCATGTATGTCAGTGAAGTGTGTGGAGCCTCCCTCCTTCCATCTTTCGAATCCCTACACTCACGTGGGAAAATGTGTGTATAAACCAAGGTTAAGCTTTGGATTTGTGTGTACAAGCCAAGGTTATAGTTTGCATGTGTGCAGCAACCACAGTAAGGCTTCATTTTACAACGCCCTCGTGTGTTTGCGGCATGCCTCAAGCCAAAGTTCCAGGTCGTCGTTACGCAAGTAAATCACACGCAATATCAACATTGGCAACACTGAGGGCAGCGGGCTAGGACCCTGGATTCCACCACGTAAAACACGCTGAATATATTTTAGGTATATGTTATGTTCAGTAGGCAGTGTTTGGAAGTGTTCGTGCATGTGCATTAGCACTTTGTTGCGTGCTACAATGTTGAAAAGCAGCCACGGCAATGTTGGAACAGAACTAACGGGAGATTTTCACGTGTTACAAGGATACGTCTGTATTGCACTATATTTGAATTACCAGGTAATTCCAAACAGCACAAGGTTACTTTCAACCACACAGTTTATTTATTTATCATATAACATGAACACCAGTTCCTTATAGTACAGTGTTAGTACAGTGCATGAAACGTTTCGGACTGCTAGTACGTATGGCGCAAGGACGTGAATAGTAAAATTTCAAACGTTGGTGGGCATGTCGATCGCCGCAGCTTCCCAGAGGCCATTGCGCCAGTGGTGGCCGTGGAAGTTGGCTTCGCATGTGCTGAGGGCAAACATGTTGAAGAGTTCTTGTGCAATTTTATCTATATGTCAAGTATTAAAAATACGTAGGTGTCAAACTATATTGAACTGTTTACCGTCTTGAATAAGTGTACATTTTAGGCAGGTTCGGAATTGTGGAAGAAGTCATGCCGAAAGGAAAGCGAAAGGGAAAGTCAGGTGAGTGCCATGCTTGCAAGACCTTGGGGACAGAAATGGAACATTATGGCCGATGACACCACGTTTTGCGGGGAACACGCTGTGAACATGTGTAACATATGGTAATATATTTCATCACGGTTTGTACACATTCAGTAAATACTATACTGCAGGATCCTGTATGGGCATGTTGCATAAGCATAGGTTTGGAAGCAGACCACAACCTTGATACGTTATTTTTATTGGTATTTGCATATGTTTGTGATGTCTTGATATCAGACGCATCAGTATTTAATAAGCTCCATTATATTTGTGGGAAGTTAATTATCTAGATAAAGGGTAAGAAGTCTGTGGGTTAGATATAGTGCAGAATAGTGCAGGTATACTGTTCGTAAAAATTGAATATGCCGTGTTGTTCAACAAGAATGTTTCACACGGTACAGTAATTTACCCTCTGTGCGTAATCAGTGACGTACGACATTGCCATGCGTGTCTCTTCTATTCAGGAGCAGTGTTGTGGTCCAAATATGTAAATTAATTGGTAGTTTTTGTCAAAGGTTGGCAACCCAAGCTCTTTTTAATGTAAGACATCCGTGTTGGCCTGTCGATCATAAGTATATATTTTACTTAATTCTTTAGTTTGACCCAGCAAGTCGTTTCACATGTTTTATTCGCAACGAGTTTCTGCTCATGAAAGAGTCATCATCAGGCCATAAAAAACTGTAAGCTGGAAACTCCATATGTTGTAGATGGGAGAGCTCCCCCTGTACAATAAAGGGGGAGATCAAACTTCATACGTTCCCTCTAGGATGCATATCTTCTGACTAGCCAAAAAGAGGAAGAATATTCTCTTAGCAGGATGTACGGTATTTGTATGTTATTTACTGTGTGACCAGACACAAAATGCGTGTCGCAGTGTGTGACGGAAAAGTATGAGGTTGAAACTTGTAAAGCAGAGTAAGGAACTGACTTCAGATAAGTCAGAATCGATCGCAGTTTGGGCAGGGACTTAAAAAACGTGTACCTTTTTCGAGTGTTCATATGTTCTTGACATTATTAGGACTTGCAGTGTTTCCTTCCTGTAAAAAAAAGTGGAAAAACATTCAAGCAACTTTTTTTGGAACTGCAGAATATTGCAACATTATCTGAGTAACTGACCACAATATTTTTTTTGTTTGTTTATTTAGTTTCCTCTTTTCCAGGCATTTATTTTCTGGGTGTTGTGACATCTTGCATGACAGTATGTGACAGTAACATATGGAGATTCCCAAGATTTAAAAAACTTATGAAAGAATTAAAAAGTGTTGGGAAATGTTAGTTTTAAAAAATTATATTTTTTAAATAGATGGGGATTGAGTGGTTTTACTAAATCTGCATATGACATTACCACTGTTCTTACATTTTTATTGTGAGAGGCCTGTCAGAAATGTTCTGTGTATTGGTGCCAACACAGTGGCTTATGGAGTGAAATGTCCATAGAGGAGAAATTGGTATCTATTGTATGTATTAGGTGCTCGTTTTGAATCCTTATGTTCGGATTATGTTGGTGTATTTGTTACTATGTTAGTATTGTTGGTCTTACACGTGATTAGTTCAGTTGTCCACTGCATTGTTTCAACTTCTTTGAGCTGACATTGGTAGGACAGATAACATATAGATTGACTGTTAATTTACGTATTTTGTTAGTGTTTATTGTTGAATTCATCACTAATGTTGGCATATTGTTTCATCGTAAAGTAGGTGTGGGCCTTAACATTGAAACTGAATAGAAAATAATAAATATATGTGTAATAAATTTAACTGTCTCTGTGTCACAGTTATGGCTTGAATTGTGGTTCGGCAGTACACTGTTTGGGAAATTCTTATAATGCAGTGTTTTGTGTTTGATGTTTAATAATGCTATATGATGGGGTAGCCAGCCAGATGATTTTTTGGCAGCTGCATTTTAGGAGGTAACTTAAGCAAGAGCCATGTGTTAATAAAATAAAAGAAAGTAAAAATTTTTTTTTCAATATTTTGGGAGTCTTATTTTTGTTCCTCCTCCTCCTCCTCCTCCTCCTGCATGGACACTACAGCCCACTGTGGGCGTTAGCTTGTCGAACAATGTCCTTCCATTTTTTCCTATCTGTCACCAGCTCTCTCCATCTCCTCACTCCTAGCATTTGAAGATCTCTTTCTACTTCCTCTTTCCATCTTTTCCTGGGTCTTCCCCTATGTCTCGTCCCTTCGAGTTCTTGGGTTGAAGATCTTTTTGGGTATCCTATCCTGTTCCATTCTCTCGAGGTGACCCAACCAGCTAATCCTTTGCCCTTTTATCCATTTTACTATGTTTTCTCCCTTGTTCATCTCTTCTAGTTCTCGATTCATCCTAGTTTTCCATTCTCCGTTGTCATATTTAGGACTGTATATTCTTCTAAATATTTTTCTTTCAAAGACTAGGAGAGAGTGTTCATCATTTTTTGTTATTGTCCATGCTTCTGCTTCATATGACACTACCGGTCTAATTGGTTTCTTATATAATAGAATTTTATTAGCTCTGGATAAAAATCTGCTCCTGAAGAGACTTGTGGCAGCAAAATAAGTTCTATTGCCAGCCAAAATGTGTTTTGGTATTTCTTTTTCTACACTATTGTCATTGCTAATTAGCGTGCCCAAGTAAGTGAACTCTGCCACTCCTTCATAGGTTACACCATCTATAGTTACCCCTTTCACTGTTCTCCGGGATGGGGACACTGAAAATCTCATATACTTGGTCTTGTTGGGGCTTACTGCCAGGCCCACTCTTCCTGCTTCTCTTCTTAACTCCGTACATAGTGCTTCAAGAGCTGAGAGGCTCCTTGCAAGTGCTAAGATATCATCAGCTTTGTTCTACTACAAGAGGTTAACTTTATTTGGTTGTGACTCTCATTTTTCAAAAAACTTTTTAAAATGTCATTCACAGTTGGCCTTGTATGCATACAAACTACCGGAGTATTATTTTTACAGGCAGCTCATGTAAGCCTCACCAGTGACATGTGAGGGCTGCATTATGGCCACCTGTTCTGTTTGAGATTTTCCATGTCAGCCACATTTAAAAGAAAATGGATGATTTGACCCAATTGACATATTACACCATTTAATTAGAAATCTAACTTCATTTTTGATTTGTTTTAGCGTCTCTTCAGAAGTCTCGAATGGACGCAATTGGAATAACATCTGATGAAGATTCTGTCAATGACAATGGAAGTGTCACCAGTATTGTGTCAGAAACAAAGAGCGTAATTGAAGAAGGTGAGTTGTTTAATCATCATTTTCTTGTTTCCTCTCTTTTCCCTACAAATGCTGTAGATTGCTGTGAAACTTCATGACAGTGTGCAACATGGATGTAACAGGGTACCCAAAATTTAGCTAATGGCAAGCTGTTTTGCGAAACGACTTTGTACTATGTTTGGTCTCACAGTGTAATCTTGATGGAATTCACAGACTGCACTGTAGCAGTATTCCAGGAGAATAAATTTGAAGGCAACATTATGTAATAGGATCATGTTAGTGTAGTGCTGTAGCATTTTGTTTCCCTTTATCCTGTGTTGCTGAAGAGTTCATTCTATGAGTGGGACCGTACATGATTGTCATCATTAGACTTTGAACATGCAGACACTAAATACTGCCATGTTTGGTTCTGAAAATAATCATGAATGTACATAAGATTTTGATGTTCAAGCACTAATCTTGAATATGCAGGTCTCTGGGTATGATGCCATGTCAAGTGGCCAATAGTTACTGATAGTTTTGGGGAGCTTGCCACCTCCATATTTAGGGTCTGTACAGTTCTTGGACTGCAGCATGTTCCTCCAAAATATTGGTAAGTGTTCAACATTTGACAACAGGTCATATCCCAGAAGACTTAAATCTTCATCAACATAGCTCTGAGAACCCCAAATCTCACACTACTTAATATTCATCATCAACCAGCACTACAGCTCTCGGTGGGGTTCAGCGTCCTTACTCCTAAATGTTGGTTTAAAATAAGCATACATACCAGTGAAAATTAATCAGTGGAATTAATGCTGATGACTAATGAGTGCTAATAAGGAAAGCAAGATAAAGAGTGATTGAGAGCTACTCATTTCCCAGATAGTTAAGGAGCACATAAATTATTATAATCTCCTCAGTGTCCTGTGATTCAAGCATCACATACATTATTATAATCTCCTCAGTGTCATGTGATTCGGACTTCTGCTTTTCCTTTCCAAGCATTATTTTGTAAAGTTGTACAGCTAGTACGTATTTGAGTAATTTTGAAATGTGCCTGACATTAAACTTTTGCAGGAACTTGTGCTCCTGTGTCCAAATTCTTGGCATTGCTTTCATTGAACTGTACAGAATTTTGCCACAATACAGCATCACACTTCTTTCTTTCTTTCTTTCTTTCTTTCTTTCTTTCTTTCTTCCTTCCTTCCTTCCTTCCTTCCTTCCTTCCTTCCTTCCTCTCTCTCTCCCTTCCTCTCTCTCTTTCTCTCTCTTTCTCTCTCTTTCTCTCTGTCTCCCTTCCTTCCTTCCTTCCTTCCTTCCTTCCTTCCTTCCTTCCTTCCTTCCTTCCTTCCTTCCTTCCTTCCTTCCTTCCTTCCTTCCTTCGTTTGGGCGGGGGGCTCTTGAACAACTGGCCACCAAGTCATGCATTAGTATTTCAGATGATTCTATTTTTGTGCTAGTTGCTGTCAGAAATGCTGAGTTTCATCTTATGTACGCAGTATCCCCATTTTTAATACAAATATCCGCACAGTTCCCCTTGCCAGAGCCACATAAATCCCAGGTGTAGGTATAGCACCACTCATTCATGACCTTGCCATTTGATGGGGGTGAATGCTGAGCCTTACACTGCAGCTGCTAAGATTTTGGTTATAATATTCAAGTGCCTTAAGCCATGTATACTATTGAGTTGTACATGTTATGAGGGCAGTGTGGTGACTGGAAGTTTCTCATTGAAAAAACAATACTGAATGGTGCTTTGCAGAATACTTTTTTCATGTTTAAAATGAGGCTGTTCGCTTCAGGAAGTCGATTCATGGTTTGCCCAGCTTGTCATTTGAGACCATATGCTAAGCATGTCACATGCATTAACTGCTTGTAAAACACCTTTAGAATGCTGCATCTGTGCACAGAAGAATGTTCATATCATTTACTCCACTGGGATATAACAGTATAATTGTTTGTTGATGAAATAAGCAAATGATTGGCTCGTCACTCTCTCCAGAATTGTCAGGCATAAAGGATGGGATGTGGAAGATTTGTCCAGCTCCATTTTTCCGACTGTTAGATGGGTAGTCTACCTGCCATGAGCATCAGTAGTTTTGTCTGCAGGTAACAGGTGCATCAGTGGTACCCTGTCATACTGCTGCATTTGGCTTATTGTGTGTAGATTATGGGTAATCATTTTAGGTGGAACAGACTGGTAGCAATATTTGTCCAAAAGTGCTTGGATATCATATCACAGTCCAGGGCATATTTTCTGGTGCAAGAGCTTGGCACATGTGTTATATAACCTCTATATATTTCCACTAATATGCTCGGGCAGTGAAGATTGCTTAGTGTCTACTTCTTGTTCTGGCTTTGACGTGTGGCCATTCCTCTGTGCGTGTTGTACTGGAAAATGTTCTTTCTTGCAGAATGTCTGTTATGATACATGAGCACTGTATTGTACAAGTGGTTCTGATATTGACTATTGAATGGCTTCAGTACAGATTATGTGTTTAGTGCAATATAAATTTAGATTACTGTAGCAACAAACTGTACAAATCTTGTTATTTCAATGTTGACGGAAAACAATCTCACAACCTGTTGTCATGCAAAACAATTCCGTAACCGACTGTTGACTTAGGTTGCTTTTCTGCATTTTCTCTTTTTGCATTGCAAAATATTGATCAGGGAAAGAAAAAAATTTTGAAATGTAATTCACACCCCAGCAAAATCGTGCAGAAGCAAGTACAGAATTACTTTATATGAAGAGAACATGATGGTTGTTAGGTGCTTTTCAAAGATACAGTTGCATATATAACTTCACGTGCTTGTTGATACTCTGGAGGATATAGTCTTGGGCCCTGGAAGTACATTCTAGTTGGCAGTTTTTTATGTCAGTAAAGTAAAATGTACCAGTCATAAATATGTGGTTGTATTGTTGGAGTCCACTACTGTTTTTCGGAAGAGGAAGTGTTGAGTATGTATGAACAGTCTGCTGAAGTGCTGTGTAAGATCGATTGAATAAATAGGCACTCTTTGTTGTCTAATACAACCACCGTATTTGTTGTAGTTTGTTACAATGTGCACAGTGTGTTCTGTGGGTTTCTGTTTGGCTTCTTTTAAAGCTTTTCTTGTGGCATACAATAATTGACTGATACATATCATACCTTACGCTGATACACTTCAATAGCCATCTAAAACAGTGTTCAAAATCATGGTCATTTATTTTATACGATAAGAAAAGTTGTAAAAGAACCTTAGTAGAAACCTAAGGAGGTCCCTGATGATGAACTGAGAGGCTCAAGACGTGTTGCCCATAGTGTAACAAGCCACAAAAAGTATGGTTGTATTACACAGTGAATAGCATGTATTTATTCAACAACACAACATTATGACTGTGAATATAAAAAGTTGATTAATTCTTTATATGTCTTAGTAGCATTCTAAAGTACTTTGTATGCAGTAGCATTCCAAAGCATTCATATACAGTAGAATTCTGAAGTGTTTCATATACAGTAAAATACAGACAAAATTTTAAAAACTGGGCTTTTATGGGCAGTGATGCTGAAATGGGCACTGACAGCAGTGTGTACATTTTTAGGCACTAAGAACTGAAACATTTTTCTTGAGATGTTTTGAACGTTTGTATATGTCATTATAAAATAGACAGTGTTTGTCTTTAACATCCAGTTCATATAAGCTATTCCTGTATAGGCCTGGACAGGCCCTGAGGGCTGTAGGAGGTTGAGGCTCCCATAATTTCTAGGCAGTTGGCACATGAAGGTGGCAAGGCTCTCAGCCCTATGCGCTGGCTGCTTTTACCCTCCAGGAGATACCCGTGGTACTCATCTCTGTTGGACATCAGTTCTTAGTCATCACCTGTTTAGAAGTAATGAAACTTTATGTGGGATATTATTGCACCCTTTATTTATAGTGTGTATAGTTACATGAAATGTTTCCAGCATTAATTTGGAAGTTACACATAATACTTGGTGTTTGTGTTAAATTTCAGCCATACTTGTCCTTGAATGATGCAAGCTGATATGTTGCTATACTGTATGCCACTTGTATAAACAGAAAGAAAGCATGGTGGATCTGTTAATAATAATAACACATAAGGCTCAGATAAAACTGACATCTTGCCAGACATTGGGATTTGTGCTGTCTCACGTAATTTCATTAAGTCTGACACTGCAAATAGGGCTCAGAAAGTAAAAAAGGAAGCTAATCATGAATGATTACTCATCTAACACTCTGCTTGCCAGATATTGAACCACTCAAGGTTCTGTCTTCATCTTCTAGTTTTTATCACGTATGTAGTGGTCTTGCAGTATTAAAAATTGTAGCTCAGTTGTGAATGCATGTGGGATCTCAGTTCTAAACGCAGTATGGGGATAAATTTAAGAGGAGCTAGGAAGACTTAAGGCTACCAGGATAAGACAAGTAATTACACAACATAAATATTACACTAATTTAAGTGTTAATGTATTTTTTAATTAATAAAGCAAGAAGTGTGAATTTTGTTCTTCTCGGTATTTAATAGTAAACTATTTTGGTGGGGCACACCTTGCTGGGATCTGTAGTATAGTTAGCTTATCTGCTTATAATTAAGAGCTGTCCAAAATACAGTATGTTACTGAACATCATTGTCTTTGTTAACTGTGTATAGTAGCCCATTTCCTGGCACTATTATGTGTTTCATTGGTTAACAGATTTCTGAACACATTAAAATCTAAATTAAAATTAAGTACTTTGTAATTGAGTGTAGCGTAGTTTTGTATGTGACACACACTACCCAATTAATTTTATAGATGTCATATATAGAGCGTGCTGTTTCTAAAGAAGAACCACCATTTTGAGTGTATGTGCAGACATAATCATGCTACAAAGCATTACAGTAAATAAGATTTTAAAAATCATAGTTACATATTAATGAAACTATGTTGTGTAGAGGGTTTCTGTAAAATAAATTGTGTATCGTATGTAAAGAACAGCGGTGTTAGAATTTAGGATACTAAAGCCTCAAGTTACACTGTGATAAAAAATTGCTGCAAATACATTATCTCACTGTCAGCCTTTTATTTTTCAAGAATTTGGAATATGCAGGCTTACTGTTTAACATTTAAGGTCTGCTGTTAAAGTACTTTGATATCTACATTTGCGCAAGCTGTAGCTTGTTTTTCACTATCAGTGGATTGCTGTTTGCACATGGGCTGTAATGAACTTAATGTCAGGGGTTAAGGAATGCCATATTTCTTGATTTAAAAATAGAATAGTTGGAATAGAGGATGCAGTATTCTGAGTAGTGCAGGCTATGCACATTTGGTAATGCAGGGCTCATAGACATGAAGATTATTTTTTGAATCGTGCCCTTAATGGCCAAACGTACGAAGTCTTGGGATTTATAAGAATCTGTTGTGTCATTTAAGCTGGGGTAAATGATTATGCAGCTGTATTTAGTGAACAGGTACAGTTAACAATTGCTTTGGGGGCGTAGCTCATTATTACATAAACAGTTTCATGGCTTATAGCATTGGCAAGAAAGAAATGCATACCATACTGTCCTAACTTTGAGCATGCAGCTCCTGTTATCCTCCGGTAAAGACACCAAAACGTGCAGCTGAATTTCTTCTTGCAGATTAAACTCAGCTTTGTCTTGAAGTCACAATCTTATATTCTGTGAAGAGAATGAGGTTCAACTGTTTTGCATTCTTAGTTTGAATTTGGTTGTCCTATATCAGGAATTGATGTGCAGTTCAGAGGTAGTCCATGGCAAGCTTTTGAGTGTTGAATTCCTTCAGAAGTGAGTCACAGGTTGGACAATTGGTATAGATTGGCAGGTTGGATACAGATACCGTTATGAGTGGCAGTGCATAGGAATTTGAGCTGTAATAGAGTGATGAAAACACTGATGAATGCATGGTAATCATGTGCTTTTATTCACTGGAAGTAGCTGAGTGTGAGATGAAGTTGCTTGTCTGGCACCATAATCACAAAGTATGATACTACGCAATGCTTTGAGAAGGGGTCAGCATGCTTCAGTTCTTGCCTTGCATAGCCAAATCCATGTGTGTTACGGTGGCTTAAAGCAACTTAGGCACATCTCTGTAGGTACTTAACTGAAGGTTAAAAGCTTTCACTTGTTACACAGCACAGGAGTAAGACTAATGTGCAATAATCATGTTGAATTCCTTGTTTCTCTCACTGATAAGAGTGACTGTGAGATTTGAGATCCCAAATTTTTTTTCCAGTCAGGGTTGGTGTGTGGGAAATTTTGGAACACTTAACTTTCAAACTGTTGAGTTTTGCAGCTGGTACTTCTGTTAAGTGTAGAAAGGCTACAGTATGTGTTCTCACACTTGCAAACTCATAGTGGTGTTATGCTTTCAGTGTTCTACTGTTACAAACCCTGTTGCATACTGTCAGTTCCTATCTTTTTGAAAGCAAGAGTCTTATTTGGGAATTTGGTGACAGACATACGATGGTATTTCCTCAGCAACATGGTCGGTGAGGCTGGCCACTGACTGAGACCATTTCATGTATGGTGAAATCAATTATTAACCTTTTAAAGCCTAGCGGTAACTTTACATATGACCAGGTTTAACATTAAAAAATTCCGCATGGTGCCCACATTGCGTTTGTGTGTTGTGTATGGATATCAGAACAAACAGCAACTTTTGCCTTATAAAACATTAAGAGATTGCTTTTGTATAACCGAAGTGGAGAGTTTACAGCACGGTACGCACTGAGTCCTTATATGAAACAGATACGCTTCATCTTTAAAGGGTTAATACAGTTGGGTTGATTATTGTATTGCATATTCTTCGTAACTTGGGATCCCATATCTTAGTCTGTGATTATTGCACATGAAATGCTATTTGTAATTCTTAATCAGTAGTGGCAATATGGTCCAGAGACATAAATTTAGTTGTTGTAGGAGCTAATATTGCATGTTATAAATTGTTTGTTGTGCTTTATTAATTATAGACTGTATTAAAAATATTTAAAATGTAAGTTACAGATTTATATTTCATGAAACACGTTTTATATACTCAGTAAATTTTGAAGAAATTTATATTTACAGCTTATGTGTCATATACAGTATAGATTGTAGTGGCCGATACATGACAACAATAATTTTGTGACAGCTCTGAGTTTAAATCCTCCCGTACATCTCATGTAAGCTTCAGAAGAAGACATACTTGTCATTATGTTGGTTAAATGAAGGCGGATGAGGTGTGTGGGACACAAAATGCGTAGTAGGTATGAGGACTGTATACTGAATGTTAGTTGAAAAACTGGAGAGGCTAGACCACTTGGGTGTTCTGGCATAGATGGGAGGACAGTCTTGGTATAGGTCTTAATTTTGAAAGGCCCACAGTGTCTTTTAAGTCGCAGCACTGGTAGGCCCACTGTGCAATAAAATACAGCCAAGCACAATGTTGGGATTTAACTCAGGCTGGCAATGGATACTGTTCTTCCCATGCCTGGTGCTAGAAAGATTAAGTATTGGGATGTGAGGGCATGGACTGTATTCAAATGGCTGATAGGGTTGAGTGGGGGGCTTTAGGCTTATAGAAAAGCTGGAGAATTCCTCGACCAGCTGAGGGGTTTTCAAGGATAGTGCTACATAGGGTTCAGTAGTGTGAGAAAAGAAACATACATGAATGGAGATGAGTTTTCTGTAATAAGTGCAGTCTCTACACTTTAGTCAGGCAATGCACAAAAAACTATTTTGTGTGGCAGTATTACAATAATTAGTTTCTCAACCCAGCTTGTGGTATTTTGACCTTCATTGTTTTACATAGTGAAGTACCTCCTCTTCTAAATTCTTTCAGGTGGTGATGAGGTGGATGAACAGACACAAGAAGAGGTATTTGAAGAGAAACTGCGAGAGGCAATTGATGGAATCAATCAGAAATCAGCACAGGGTCGAACATCTTCGCTAGAATCTGTTGCCAAAGCATTTACAAAGAAGTGCATACCAGATTTTGTGTCTGACAGGTATGATTTGACATCTGAAATTTGGTGCTTGATATTTTGTGTCTGACGTGTATGATTTGACTTCTGAAGTTTGGTGCTTGATGTTTTGTGTCTGACAGGCATGATTTGATATCTGAAGTTTGTTGCGTGATATTTTGAGCTGCACTTTGAAAAGTGTAACCAATATTTGGGTCAGCGATTGGAATGTAAAAGAAGTCATGAATACTTTGTCAACTAGGTTGAACAAATGTTTATGCTAAACCAGTAAAATATTCTCTTTCCAGGAATTAGGAAATTGACAATGTCTTATGTGCTGATAGGTTACACAGTTCATTTTTTTTGGGGTGGGAGCAGAATTCAGGGTAACTAGAAAACGTGAAAGGATCCAGCACTGACCGCACAAACAGTATGTGCATTATTGCACATGAGGCATATTAAGTTGCAGTTAGGACAGACACAAAAATGAAGGGGACAATTTTGGAAAGTAAATAGTGTTGCAAGCGCGTGACTGGCAAACTACGCTGATTGAAATGTTTGTGTGATTTGAAACAGAATGACAATTTTTTAAATGGCGAGAATTTAGTGTAAGTCTCTTTATAATATTAAAGGTATTAAATTGTATGCTTCTATGTCATGTATTATTGGGTGGATATTTCATGCTCTTATACATGCCACATGTGCCATCTTCAGGCATTATGTCAACAAACCACAAACAGTGCAGTACAGTTTGACTTGTGGTAAAAATAATACAAATTAATGATCTGAAACAGCTGTGCATCATGTAAGTTATGTAAAACTTCATGAAGTCATATAATTTTTACAGTTACAGTAAATATGTATAATGCCTTTACTTTAGGTTGTATAGGAAATGCTTTGTTTTGTCTGTAGGCGCATGACACTAACTGACGGAATCGAGAGGAGTTTGAAAAAAGGTCGTGGATCTGAACAGGCAGCAGCAGCTCAATTAGCGCCTTTGCTTTGTGTCCAGCTTGGGGCTGGAGATGAAGCAGAGGAAGTGTGCAAATTACTGACACCTGTACTATCTGTAGTGGCCCATGACACATCAGCCTCATATCAAGCAAGAGCGAAGGTGACATATTCATTTGTTTTAGTGCACTGAATTTTGTTGGTACATTTTGTGTTTGGACTTGCAGTGATACAAAATATTTATAATTTAAGTCAGTTCAGTTTTCATTCTTGGTCTCATGATGAGCATAGTAGTAAAGTTTCACTCTCCAGGAATAGAGATTTTAACTGTATGGGAACTTAGGGACTGGTGGCCTGCAATCAACAGTAATATTAGGGTAATGAAATGGATGAAATGCCTTTACAAAAGACGATATATGTTCTAGATTGACTGAAAACCAAGAGGAAATAACCAGTGCGTATCAGGACCCTAAAGCAAATTAGAGCAGTCACAGATTAGAGAATTTGTTACTACATATATCATTGTTGGGTGTGGTGGTTAGTATACCTTAAGGTAGTGAAAAGAGCTACATTGTAAAAGTAGTGCCCTGGAAAGTAAGTAGACAGCATCTGCCCGTGTTTGTGTGACCTGTGCAGGACACTCAGAATGAATGGAGCAGATGTGAAATGCATACAGCATTTTAAGTAAACATCATTCTGGGAAGAGACCACTTGGGAGATACAGGTTTAGATGGGAGGACAGGAATATTTTTCAAAGAAGGTGGATATGAGGATGTTGATCTGCTTTTAATACCATTTCATTATTGAAACGCAGGAGCTACATAATTCCTTGGAGCACAGTCCTTGAGAAACCAGTATTTTCCAGTCAGTCAAGAAAGCTCTGTGTTTCAATAGCATGGCACTTGCCTGTATCTTGAGATAGAGTACTGTGGTCCACAACCTCCCATCCTATTTCTGTGAGATCTATTTTAATGTTTTTATATCAGTGCGTAGGTATTCTCTGTGTTCTCTTTCCTTTATGTTTCCCCATCAAATCCTTGGGTGCGGTGCTCTTCTTCCCCATGTGTGTCATGTGCCCTACTCATCACATCCTCCGTTATATGATTACCTAAATAATATTTGATGAGGAGTACAAATTGTGAATTTTCTCATTATGCTGTTTTCTTCAGTCTCCTATTACTTCCTCCCTGTTAAGCTGAAGTTTTTTTGTCACATGATGAGACGGGTTTTGTGATTTAGCATGTAAAATCTGTGTGTGTGCTGTAGACTGTTCTTAACAGTGGTGTATTCTTAACAATACATATGTAAAATGATGGTGTAAAGGGACGTGAATATTTTATATATGTGTCATAAGAGTCATTGCTAACTTGTACCGGTCTTACAAAAATGCTCATCTGGCATGCATGATTAAGGTACTAGAATAGGAATTTTTACCAGTACATTCACATGTAACACCTGATGTGATGCTGCTTTGTCTGCAGTGTGCAAGCAGTACTGATTTTGTATCGTAACATTTCCAATACATATAGAATTTACTAAAATCTGCTGTTTGTGCATTTTATGACATCAAGAACTTTTGCACTAACCAACAGTTTCTGTTCCAGGAAGATGCAGTCAGTCGTGAGAGTGCTGGAAAATGGGTAGAGGCTGATTCAGTTAGCGATAAAGTGTGTTGACTGTAGAGTTAATTTTGTATTTACTTGTTGAATGAGCAGTGTAATTTTTTTTGTTATTCTGTTTTACTTTGTACTTATGAGCCCAGCTCACAAATTTAAGCAGGAAGAATATGTAACTTTTGAAAAAGGAGAGCAAATTTTCAATGAGAGAAAATGATATATGTTTATATTCCAGTGCTGTTGGGCACTTGGCTTATGCAGTTTCCTATCTGGAGGAGAGATGGCAGATGTTATTCAGCTGATGGAGTCGTTCGAAACAGTCTTCTCAGGATCATACCTGAAGGGAAATG
The DNA here is from genome assembly GCA_013340265.1 of Coptotermes formosanus. Taxonomy (NCBI): domain Eukaryota; kingdom Metazoa; phylum Arthropoda; class Insecta; order Blattodea; family Rhinotermitidae; genus Coptotermes; species Coptotermes formosanus. The sequence goes on from BLKM01000137.1 coordinate 1,146,206, forward strand.
GAACTGTTCCTGTTGTATCAGCTGAGTTGGCATCACTGCATGCTGCTGCTCTTTCTGCCTGGAATCTTCTGCTGACGCTGATGGCTCCGTGTGATATATATATGTTTATGTCTGAGGAGAGTGATGAATTTGCCCCGTAAGTCTGCTTGTGTTTATGTGTTGCAGTTGAGTTGAAATTCTGTCTAATTGAGAACATCAAAACGTGGTTTAAATTTTTAGTTTTGGTCATGGGGCTAAAGTTATGTGATCAACCAGTGTAAGTGTGTGTGCCTTAGGTGATTCTACATTATTTGGCTGGCACTCTTGTGTTGCAGTTGAGGTGTAGGGATTGGTTCTTACTAGTGAACTTTGACAGTATTTCCATCAAATGCAAGGAAATTGCTGTAAAATTCCAACCAAATGTACATGTACGTTGTTTATCGTAATGTTTGTTATCCTGTTCTCTGAAGTTAATTAAAATGAAAGAGGGAGTGGCCTCACACCAGGTCTGCAATTTTAAAAGTAATATCGGAGTCTCTGTTTGATGTAACTGTGTCAAAGGTGCCACTCCTGAAATGAAACTGGTTTGGGGAAACTGTAGTTTGTAGATGAGCTTCCTTAAGGAAGTCAGAAGTTTTTGAGTCTTATATTTTTATTGCACCGTAGGAACTGCTGAATGTGATTAAATTACATGGGAAAGGTTAATTTTAAATGAGTTATTGAAATATGCACCCAGTGTAACTCTTGACAATTCTGATGCATTTGCGTCCTCGTGTTTAAGTATCTAATGACCTGTAAGATTTACAATAGTCGTTGGTCTGTGCAAGTTTTTCTGTGATAAATATTCAACAGGTATGCATGAATTGGGCTTCAGATGCATGCAGGCATGTGTGTATGTCTTGATATGAAATGACTTGCTGTTGCGTGATTGCAACCAAAACTGGGATGACTTGACAGAAGTTAGGAAGTGGCCATTATCTGAGTTCATGAAAAGTCATTCAGTGGATGGGGAGTTGTTTCATATGTATGAACAGACAGGCACACTGGTAGTTCTAGAATGTACTTAAAAAAACAATTTGATAGGATTTTGTGAAATTGCTTAATCTTTTAAAAGATTATTGTTTGTGAAACAGCAGTTTGTCATAACCTACCGATTCACAGTTTTACAGGAGACAGAAAAAAATGTGATCAGTCCTTAGTAGACCAACACTTAAGTGTGTTATGTTTTAAAATATTAGGACATGCAATTCATTTTTGTGGACACAACATTTTGACAGAAGGTGCGTTTGTAACCCAACTGCCTAGTAATGCAGGAATCCCAATTTGATGAATTGTGTGGGTTACGACAAATTTCCGTTTCCTGAACATTACTTAAATAAGACATAGCATTTTTTTCCCTTCTTCTTTTCAGTCAGATAAACCAGTTATCTGAGCTCTTGGATTCACCTCATTTGGATGTGCGAATGGCAGCTGGAGAGACCATAGCTCTGGCTTATGAACTTGGTCGTGAACATAATGAAGACTTCCAACGAGCAAATACACCGCAGCTTGCAGATAAGTTGCGGCAGCTTGCTACTGATTCACATAAGTACCGAGCTAAGAAAGACAGGAAACAGCAGCGGTCAAGCTTTCGTGACATTCTGCACTATGTTGAAGTAAGTGCTCCAGTTATTATACTACACATGTAGGCTGATGTAATGTGGAAACATCCAGTGATTTGAATTGACAGTTCTTAACAAGAATTTCACCTACTCTTTGTCACTTGTCACTGGTCTACACATATAAGTAGAAATGGATCTGCACTCCCAAATCATTGCGATTTTTCATCTGTGAAAAGGAATCAGTTACTTTTGAATGAGGCATTTTTGGCCCTTACCATTACTGCTTTGTTTATATATATGAAGCAAAATTTTTGGTACTGGACCCATGTACGTAACAGGCATGTTTGAGAGTGGGGAACTTGGGTCAGACAGGTTCATTAGAGAGACTGAATATGCGTGTCTTGAAGGCCGCCATATAAAGTGGATTAAGGTTAGGATGCTACACATTTAACTGAACAGCGGATGTACGATTATAATGAATCTGCCCAGTGTAGCCAGTGCCACTTGGTTTTCTGTTATGAAGGAGGAGAACCTGTGTATGTATTGAATAGGAAGCTGGATGGGCCCCAGGCCTGTGGTCTGGACATTTTTCAGAAGAGAAATGTTTCTTGGCCCTGCTGGATTTGAACCTGTAAAGTTGCATGTAATGTGATTGATGTAACCAAATTCGAAGCAGTCACCTTTAATTGTGTGTTGATGCATTGGCATTGGGATTAAATGCCCGTAGTGATGTGCAGAAGACCTGAATTTAAATGGGGGCTGCAAAAGAACAGTTGCATTTATATGGCATTTGGTATCACATTGTGCGTTACGTATATATAACATGTGGCAGCAGAGGTTTTATGTACTGAATGTAATATCAGGTTCACATCTAACTCAGTCGTGTAATTGAATGCACTGGGAAAGAAATTAAAGTGTTCATTCAATGAATGTCCAAGTGTTTCTGAATGAAATTTGTTTTACTGCAGACCCTTTACATGATAAATTAAAAAGTATTTTGTACATGTGGAAAACAGCATTAGATCTTAGAAAGTTTCTCAGCAGTAGTACTGAGAGAAGTATTGTGTGTATGTGCTTGATGCTGTTGTTTGTGAAGTAAAGCTTGTAATTACAGGATGACAGTCCGCCAGACATCCAGGTGAGATTTGGCCAAGAAAACCTTGCCCTTGATTCATGGTGTCGCAAGAAGCAATATGATGCGTTCTGTCAGGTGAGCTCCCTAAAAATCATAAAACTAGAAATGTTGAAATTAGCCCAGTAGTGTTCCATGTGCAGCCTTCTTTTGACAGATTTTCAAATGTTTGAAAAGGAATTGAGTGTCTTAGTGATAGTAAAAGAGAGCCACAGCGTTCTTTTTTTGGGGGGGGAGGGGAGTGCTGTGGAGGATTGTATTCTGTTACTTCTGTCGTGCATTGGACATCTCTGTTGTGATGTTTGCAAAGTGTTGGCACATTGACGTAACAGGTAATTTTAATTGATGTGCAACTGAGTAATTAGCTCCATGAAGCAGAATCTTTGGGCCATTTACACTTTTCTCATCTGAGCAGGAAGTTCCCTGCATTTCATGAAATACAAAGTTTCATTGCTGTGATTACAAGGACCTGCTACTAAGCAGCTGAATCTAGTCCACACCTAGTTTTTTTAAGGTCTGTATGAGTAGCATCCTCCCAGTGATGACTGTATCTTTCTGTGTATGCTAAGTGTCCTTCCCATCTTATCTTACTGAATTTGGTGACCCAAATAATTTTGGGGGTTTATTTTATCTGACAGCTGTTACTAGTTACTTCCTGTCAGCTCACTTATATAACCTGGCTGACTGACTGGGTCATTCCGATGCTGGATATTGCCAAGAGTGTGTGTTTGTTATGAGTCACCTGCAGTTGCTACAGATGTTTGTCCAATTATGAGAGAACCTATGCGTCTTTTTCAGCAAGACAGTGCTACAGCTCAGTTACATGCATTGTGTAGAGGGTGTTTTTGGTGACAAGAATAAGCAGGGGATTGTGGCATCCTCAGCTACCACATGAATCTGCAAATTTTACTTTTTGAGCAATGTAGACAGAAGGTAGTGTCTTCATTTTCACCAGCAGAACTGCAATGTGCAGTGGACAGTGTGTTTGTTAGATGTGACACATACCTATGAGCCAAAAGAAATCATTCCCATTATATTCTTTATGTATAGTGAGTGGAAACCTAATATTAACCAAAATAAATTTATCGAAAACACTCCAGCACCTTCGTTAAATATGGTGAGGCGAAACCTAGTATTAACTGCAGTGCATTAAACTAAAACACACATACTCTGACCCATGGTATTTTGAACTAGTGGTGAATTGTGTGCTGCTTGGTGTCACACAAAACAGTCTGGTTGAAGAATGATGTTAACTGTCACATAAAATAATGTCATTGTATTTGGTAAAGATACAGATTATTGAGGCTTTCATTACTCGTGTATTTCCATCATCTCATTACTTTCTGTCTGAGGTGGAAAAAAGTCTTGCCAGTCATTTGTGACTTCAAAAGTTTTTATATTCTGCTAGTATAACAGGCCAGTATTCATACCCGTATAAATAAGTGTGTGGTGAGAGGGAATTTAGCTCTGAAGCTCCAAGTTATGGGTATATTCTGAGTTGATTATTGTCTGCAGCACATGCAGATCTTTGTTTTAAGAGATTTTACCTGTCATTTTTCAGGTACTGGGATCTGGGATGAACTTGCATCTAACTGAAAACGACTTAGTACGGGACATTTTTGAGCTGGGTGAAAGGTTGTCACCACCATACTATGCAGCAAACAAACAAACAAAGCATGAAAGGGTAAGTTTGAACTGAGATTGTCATTTGTAAGTTTTTCTAGGTAGTGGCAGGTAGTGTGGCTTAGCCAGGAAATGGGTGAAGTATTTTTTTTTAATTGGATGAACCTCTGTGCACTGAAACCTGTAACCATCATTCCTGTACATGTTTTCCCCATGAGTACTGTTCTTGTCGTCTGGTCCTGAAAAATTGCCCATATAAACAATGTGTAATTGCGGTATATCGGATGAATTGTAGGTGGCTTATTCTGTCACTTACATAAAGATTTTCATTGTGTTAATCACAAAATATTGCTTGCTAAAATGGAATTTTATGGTATTGCTGGTAAATTTCTTAATTTAATAAAATTGTATCTTGAAGACAAATATCAGAAGCTCTCAATACAGTCCAATCCAGACACTGATAATTATTTATGGGGTTCCTCAAGGATTCATTCTTGGCCCATTATTGTTCCATATTTATATTAATGACTTACCCAAAGTATTAATTCATAATTCTTTTCCAGTACTCTTCACTAGTGATACCAGTATAATTGTTACTGACTCAAATATTGTTGATTTTCAATTTCATATTAAAGTAGTATTTGAGCAACTAAACGACTGGTTTAAAGTAAACTTATTATTATTAAATTTCGAAAAAAAAAAAAGGCAGGTTTTGTTAATTTTAGAACAACGAGTGCTCATGTGTTAGACTGTACAATACAATATGAAAATAAATGTATTGCTGCTTTATCTGATACAAAATTTCTAGGACTATATCTCGATAATACATTGGATTGAAGAGGTGATACAGACCAACTTATACCTAAACTAAGCTCACCATTGTATGCCATTAGAACTCTTAACAAATCATGTTACAAAAAACTTTAATAATAATATGTTATGCCTATTTTCATTCATTAATGACATATGGCACGATATGCTGGGGCAGTTCTCTTTACAGTATTAATATATTCCAATTGCAGGAAGAAATAATAATTACCAATTCCAAGAATAGGGCATCATGTAGAAACTTGTTCAAAAATCTAAAGATCTTTACTTTTATATCACAATATTTATATTCTCTACTGTCCTTTGTTATTACTGATCGAGACCAATATACTGCAAATCTGAGTATCCATGGGGGAAATACTAGACAGGGCTACGATTTTCGTCGAACAATATCAAATTCGTCTCTTTATCAAAAAGGTTCCTATATATGGGACTCAAGGTTTATGATAGATAACCTGCTTACATAAAGAAAAGATCTTATAATGTTAAGGAATTCAAGAGTCTTTTAAAAAAATTTTTGTATTCCAGTGCTTTTTACACATTGGAGGAGTATGTCCAATATAATAACACACAGTATACTGTAGTCATAGCGTCTATTTCGTTTATTCTTGTACTCTGTTATTCAAGATACATTTTATCTGTATTGTTATATTTATATTTTACCATATATGTATTCTTTTCCTTTTTTATTTTATTGATGATGATGTTATTTTTTTGTGACAGTATGTTTATGTAGTTATATATAGATATGTATGTCTTTTGACTTGTTCTATATCTCAAGGATTCTTGTGGTATCGTCTGTAGATCACTTGAACATGAATAAAACTAACTAGGTAGCTAGCTAGCTAACTAACTAATTCATTCAGAATTCTTGGTCATGACCCACAGGATTTCCAGAATGATGGTTTCTGAGAAGCCATATTGAAAAGAAATTTATGTTTTTGAAATATACAATAGCAGTAAGCAGCTTTTCTTTCTAGCAGTTACAGTGAACCTAATATGTATTAATTTTTTTTGGATTGTGTCATGATCGCCATCTCACCCAGTTCTCAGTTCTGCCATTGGTGTATTAATTGATGGTGAGGTAGGAACACTGGGTAACTGGGGTTGACACTGTGTGGAGAAAGAAACTGACATTCCGCTCCTACAAAATGTTCTTCACATGTTCCTCACTGACAAGAGAAATAGCTTGGCCTACTGTCTTGCTCTCAACTTACGGATGCTGTACTTTGGCCTAAATTGTTTTCAGTGTGTGAAATGTTGTGGACACATGAGGATTTTCCTACATAAATTCTGGTAGCTAATTCTGTGTAAGACTTGTTTCATGGGAGTAGGAGGTGAAAGAGAGCATGCATGCATGCATGCATGCATGCATGCATCAGTGTATTGATAGTATGTCTATTTTATTTGCAGGATTAGAAAATATGACCGCCTAGTTAAGGAGGCAGTTGTGTGCATAAATTATAAGCAGTTAGCAACGTTCATGTAAATTGTAAAATCAATAAGTATTTATTTCCTGTCTGATAATGTTTCAACCTTTTGTAATGTACTCTTGAAAGTTCTTGTTTAGAAAACGTAGTGTTTTATATTTATGTTGTCTGAACAAGTCTCCCTCTAGACCTGATAAAAGGTCAAAACATTTTGGAGAGGAAGTAAGTGGGTTTTCATTTGATAGCTTACATGTGTTTTGTTGGCTTTTTGTGGTGTATTCATTTTGATGGGTACACAGTTAAATCATGCAACACTGCATTTTTGTGTTTTATATATTTTGTCTTTTCAGCATATGATGAATTCAGCAGCTTTCAAAGCCAGGACTATATCACGGAACAAACATCGGGACAAACGTTCAGCGGTCATGGCTTGCTAAGTCTTTTCATCTTTACCATGGCACGCTAATTTGTTTCCTCATTGAAATATAAAGGTCATAATATTTGGAAAATGAACTGGTAAATTATCAGGTTATACAGTAATTGCTGACAGTAGCGTTGTATGTGTAGAAGAGATGTAAAGGTGCTGTTCTGTTATGTAGTTAACAAATTCGGAAAACATTTTTGGTCTACAAGATTTGAGGTTTCTTCAGTGCTGATGTTGAGGATTTGGTGTTCTCTGTTGTTGCAGTGAGTAGTAGGGTTGTTAATTCCTGACATTTTGAAGGAACATACCACCTCCATCTTAAAGGCTCAAGGGGTTCTTGACCCATGAAGATGGAGGCAGTATGTTCCTTCAAAATGTCAGGAATCAGTAACCCTGCTATTGAGTGGAACAACACAGGAGACAAGAATCCTCAGATTTTAGTAACTTTCAGTCATGCTAATTGAAGTAGAGAATCCATATTTTGCAGTTGAAATGTCATTTAGTAAACTGTTTAAGTGCCATGTGTGCAATTTTCAACATTCAAGTTTGAATTGCAACATAAACTTTGATAAGCTTTGGCTAATTAAAATTGTTCTCAGTTGCTGACAACAGTAAGGTTTTAAAGTACATGTCATAATGATTTGAGTTTTAAGAATAGTGATAGTAATATTTATCTTTGGCATTGAGAGTGGAAACGAAGTTCAGTAACTTGCAACATTTTGAATTTATGATGATTTGTTGGATTTGTTGAGATATTTCTGTTGCAGATATTGTGTTAACTTATAATGTTTTTATGTTTCTGGGGAGGGATCATATTTGTAAGATCCTTCCAGGAAGTTTAACAACGGTGTCATTAAGGAATGTTAACTGAGCTAGGCACGCTGTTCAATAATGTAACCTAATATTGCTCAGGTCTGTGCTGCAGCACAAAACAGAATTTAAATTATTGTGAATGGGGAAGTGGTTAAATGTGTATTTATATATTAGTGTTAACTCTGTGTATTATATATTTGGCCAATTGCTTTTATTTGTTTATCTTCTGAGGTAAATGACACCTGTCTGAAATTTCTGATTCATAATCTTGAATGAACAGGGAGATTTGTATAGTGCCAGTGTGTTTTGTGAGATACTGGCATCTTGACATGCAGAAGCATTTTGAAGCGTCTCAGTGCATTACAATGCTCAACTTTTTTACATTTTATTCTGAGTATTCTTGCAATGAAAACTTCCTTACAAATCCCATATTGGGGTTATGTCAGTAGTAGTCTCTCTGAAGTGATCACAGTGAAAGTGGAGGTGTTTGCTGGAAATTAGGTGGCATTTTTGTAATACTGGATCTTTTATCCATGCTAGTGATATGATGTACATACTGGTATTGTTGAATGGTAGTGTGTGACTTGTGTCAGTGGTTCCTAACTGAGAGGCCTGCGTCATTTTGGGGTTTGTTAACTGTCATATGTGTGTTAAGTAATCTGTCGCTAGCTAAAGCTGTTATGTGTGTATATTAAATAAGCTTTAATTACAGTCTTTTACTGAGTATGTATTTGATTTATGATCTTTTACAGTATAATTTATGATTTGTGATATGATTGTCACTCTATATTGAAGACCCAAGTCACTTCTTTGAATTTGAAATTGAGTTCTGAAATAAGTGCTTCGCTTGGAGGAGAGCCCAAATTAATGATTATAAAGCACACAGTAATTTACTGATGAAAACAAAACTGTGAGTACATGACTTGATAGATGTGTAGATAACTGGTTGTAGATGCCAAGTTTTGTTTTTATTGTAAATTATTGCTTGATTTGTAATTGCTGATTTGGGGCTTTTTCCAAGTGACTCAACTCTGTATATTGATGTGGTGCTTTGAGGAGTGTTGTTTATTGTTAAGGTACAGATGGTTGCTAGCTGTGCTTAGTAAAGCACTGTGGTAAAGTTGGGAGCCACTGATGCTTATTGTGGAAGAACGGAATTTTGTACTGTTGTGTGTATGATCTGCAGTTACAGTAGTACCTCACTGAATGCTCAGGACACATTGCTGGAAAGGAGAGTTTTCAGCAAATCAGCTTTTAGCAGAGTGATTGTTGTATGGAGAATGGTGCGAATTTGGTGTTTCTTACCTCTGGATGATACATGGTGGCCTGATAGGGGTACAGGTTCACGCAAAGGCAGTGAATTAGGTAATGAATAAACCAGGATTTCAGTAGCCTTTTATTAAGCAATAAAAATATGTTGTCAGTATTAATGACTGTACCTACACAACAATTTTTACTCTTGATCCCTGTTGCCTCTAGCTGCCAATGTGATGCAGCTGCAAATGGTGCATCACCTCTTAGCAGCTGCAGACAGCTGTCTAAAAGATGCATCCAGAGTTAACTGCCTACTGCTTTCTTTGTTGGAGCTTTTCTGGTAACAGTTGATGATGTTAAGAACATCTCTGTAACTGCTAAACTTCGGTTGAGTTCGAGTGCCTAAGCAGTCTGGATGATACCACCTCAGCAGCAGTGTTAGGTTGCGTTGAAGGTGACTGTTGTTTACAGCAGTGTTATCTATCTCAGGAACAGGGTTCTGTACCAGTTACTCTAGCTCATGATTAGATTAGCTCTCTCCATGAGATAGCAGCACCTGTTCAACATCAGCATTATTAGCTTTAAGTCCAGCTTGGTTAGCCAGCTTGACAGTTTCCCTGGTTATGTTTTGCTGCAAGTCCTCTAAACCATGGTAGTCACTGTATACCCCTTGCCGTTGTTTTCGCTACATGCTGTTGATAAATATGCTAGTGACATCCTTCTCTGCTACTTTTCATAGGATCAGTGGCATTCATGATACACATTTTCCAGAATTCTCTGTCTGCATGGAAGATACATCTTACAATACTCAGTAACAAGAAGGTTGATGCCCTGGCAAAGGTAGGAAGGAGCAAGCCACAATCGAAGTTGAACACAATGGTCACCTCTGGAGGGGAAGGGGGGAAGGAAAAGGAAAAGTGGGGGGGGGGGGAGAGACAGCAGTTACAAAACACTGAAGAAGAACCTCCAGTCACACTGCAAGCAAGTTCAGGCAAATCATGGTAAGACCTTGCTCTGCCACAAAGCCTACAAAAACAAGCTTTGAGGCTAGCTACAGGCCATGATTACCTCAAGCACACCTGCACAAGACTGGTGGTGACATAGATTAGTTCCTTTTATGTGACAGAGGGAAGGAGCACGATATCTTGACATGTGCACAGGCCTCAGAGTAAAGACTCAGAAAATTACTAGCAAGCGTCCATGTACTGGACAGCAGGTGTATGGTGGCAAACTATCAAGAGCAGATGCTGGATGAATAATAATAATAATAATTCTCTAATTGTTTGCGTATCTTTCTCACCAGTTGTCAAATCTAGCTGCTGAAAAGTATGGCACACATACGTCCCTGATCCGTAAGTTGCAAATAGGTGTTTCAGGTGGCAGGTAGACTTAAAGAGGTGGGCAGGTGCACAGCATATCAGAGGTTTTATGGGTGGCCTGGAGTTCAGCAAAGTAGGGTTTGAACTTTGAAATAACTCCATGATAAATAGGTTGCAGAGTAGATGTTGTGTTAAGTGGGAATTAGATGACTTGAAACAGGTAGGCAGGTACGAACATATCAGAAGTTTTGTGGGCAGCCTCACAAAGAAACAACAAAGGTTTAGCTTGGAGTTTATCTCACAGTACTTACTGACTTCTTGGCAAAAGCATGATGTTTGCCACTGAGTGAATATTTGTAACGCTACCCAAGCATTCGTGTTTGATTTTCGGATGATGGGTACAAAATTCTTTCATTGATTCTGTGGTTTCAGAGTGTTAGACGAGCATCTGGGTCAGCGTATCATCACCTGAAGCATTTTGTCCTAGCAAGAGTCTCAAGTGATCTCTTAACCCCTGGGACATGTTTTTTCTCGAGAGTTGAAAGTACAGAAAGGAATGCGTTTTATAGCATAAACCTATCTCATAAACATTAAATATAACCTATGGGTGGTAGTTTACACACACAGTGATTCTCTTCAGACTAGTGGGGGGGAATTATTGAGCTGCCTACTTATCAGCACTCATACATTTGCCCATAATGCAGATGCTATGCAAATTTTTGTGGCATTTGAACGTGTTATACCATTCTTGACTGGCTGATCCCTTACCTACTCTTTTGTTGAGGTGCATAAAGATGGTTTTTGCTTTCTTCATGATTATAAGCTGATTTATGGCATACATCTCCAGTTGGGGTTTCTGCCCACATACTTTGCCTGGTTTCCATCTTTAAAATACTGCACCTGGATTGGGTTAACTTTATTGCTCTTAATTCAGTTGCAGTCATGGCATGATCTTTAATATAATGAACATTTCTCAAAATTCTTCTAATAAGTGATATAGGTGAGTTTAGAGCACCTGTCTCCAGTCTCTTTTACCTCCAAAACGCTACTTTTTCTCATTATTTTGTGTATGTAGCCAGCATTCTCAGTTTTGATTTTGTCCCAGACATTGTGGGTTAGATAAGTATGTGTTATTTTGTATATATTGTGTAGATGATTTACAGGTGTTACAGGTATGTTGAATAAATCAAGCATAAGATGTGATGTAGTACTGAAGCTGTGATGAACAAACAAAACTGCATGAGGTGTGTACCAAAGCTGCTTGTGTGACTCGATACTAGTTGGAATATGTGTATGTGTCTTTCAGATATACCGTTCACACTGGAGAATGAGCGTAATAGTGAATCAGCTTTCAGTGGGGGTATTACTGTACACTGAAGAGATGCTGGAATGTTATGTGATAACGTGTATTTTTTAAGATTGACTTTAGATGATATGAAGTGTTGTGATATATAATATAAAAGTTATGGCTGGGCCATATCAGATTTGGATAGTAGTAATACCATTCCCATAGATTTAAAATGGGGCTGAATCTTGAAGTGTGAATGTACTTTCTCGTTTATAAATATGAATAAAATTATCAAAACATTTTTTGAAACTTATCATTATAAAGCTATGGGGAAATAGTGAAACTGACTTTCAGTTGATTTTCTTACTCTTTTCTATTATATTAGCTTCCATTTTTAAGTGATTTGCTCAAAGTGCAGAGAAGACTGTCTCAGAATTATCACAAAACTTGTATCTAATGTGTGTTGTCAAAAATTAAATGATTTTGGTCACATCATTATTCAAAATACCCAGAGTAACTAATGCCACCTGAAGAAATGGAAATCCTGTGGCCCTTATAGTATGTCAGCAGTTTACATCCTCACACCTTAGCACTTTTTGAGCAAAGTAGTTGCATAGAAGACTTCTGTAGTACATCATGTGATATGTTCATCAGTTTGTTTAGATGCCCATAGTGACAGAATTTTTGTTTTTGAAGTCAGTCATCTCTTAACATTATCAGTAAGCTACAATCCTGTGTGTTCAAAGCTTAGTGCTGGTATTAGGCCATATGCCAGTAACATCTGGTACAAAATTTGTGAATCTAATGAAGTGATAGTGATAAATGGTGATTGTGCACCTTGCAATCAGGTGGTGCCTGGCTGATACATTCATAAATCACTTGTCAAGGGCTTCTTTTTCTGGTAAGAAATGGTTCTTAAAGTCTGAGGGATCATCAGAATTTTTTAAGAAGTTTTATTCTAGCAAAATGCTCTGCATTGTTAACAGCACCCTGTGAAAATTTAGATGTATGCTGATTAATTGATCTATCAATTGATTGGTTATGTAACTGTGTATTAAATGTGTGGTCATTCACAAATGAGCAATTACAGTTCTTTATCAGTTAATTTTACAGTTCCTTTAGTGATAATGTTTGCATTCCATATTCAGAATTTGAGGCTTTGAGTCTTGTGATAATACAGTCTTGACTTTTCGGGCATTAACAGGTGATAGTTCCATATTCTGATGTTGAAGGTACCTTTTCGTTTGAATTTGTAAACTGTTTATTCCCTCTTATGCTGTACAACAAAAGCTGACACGTGTATTGCAACAGTAGTGGTGAAATATGGCTAAAAGATGTGATGAAACGTGGCTGCAAGATGTTCCAGAACCTCTTATATGTACTTGAGTCTAAAAGGTGGAACATCCTGCAGGCAGTTCTTTTACATGTAACTTTAGATTCTTGGTATTTAAAGCATTTTAGAATGTTCTCCCATGATTGTTTTTCCAGTGCTGTGTAATATCGGACATCAGCAACAGGAGGGTTTGAGAAACCATGCATGTAGGTCAGTGCATAGGAAGTTCGCAAATGTGCAAGCAGCATACAGTGAACTGAAGTCTTAGGCTCTTGGTTACCAGCTGTGCTAAAATTTTTAGTACTATGATACTTCCAAATGTGTTCTAAAAGAGTCTAATTTGAAACTGTTTCATGTCCTTATGACAGGTATACGAGAAGGTATACTGCCAAATCATTTCTACATCTCTTTCTTAAATAACTGTTTAATATAGTGCCTATATGAATTGTATTATTAATGTGCTCATTATTATGTCTTTTTATTGTTTCATGGTGCTGAGTTTGTGAACTATACCTTTGGCAGTATAGAACTGGCGACAGCCAGATAGCAGCCCAAGCTTCAGTTGCTGTGGCTGCAAATGTAACACAATTTTAATGCCAATTATGTGGTTTGTGCTCTTCAGTATAACACAAATGTCCTGCATTGTTTCTTCCACAGAATGTATCTCAGTGTTTAAGCTGGGCAGTGTGTATTCAGAGTGCTACAACGTATGCAAGATGAGTGACATTCATATCTCTCAGTCCTGTGCAATGGAGTGATGAAGTCTCTGGGTTTGGTTTGCTGAGGTAAGTGTTCTCAGCAAATTATTTAAGGGCATCAGGATAAGCCACATGTAAAGCGGTGTATTTTTCTTTATATGAGTATCTACACCCCTATGTGCTGAATAATAATACATGTGGTTTGTGGGGTTGCGGATAATTATTAGTCCTTTAAATTGTGATTTTAAAGTTATGGCATAACTATGATGCCGTCTGCAGATGCCTATTTTGTAGTCACTTCCAAGTCAGATTGTGGTCTTTGGGGTTTTACTGCTGTGGAATTTCTTACACGGTTAACAAGGTTTCAGAAGAACATCCTGCTTCCTTCTTCAGGGTAACTTGGAAACATATGCATGAAAGGGGAAATAGATTGAAAATAACGTGTATTTCTTAATGTTTCTACATTGCAGTGAAAACTGTGTTTCTTACTCTTTCTGTGATATTTTGGCAATTTTAAATTGCTGTGGCATTGGTTTGCGGGTGGATGATTCTCACATGTATGCTATTGAAATGGAGTGAGTTTGCATTTAATGTGATTATAGTTCACTGTCTCATGTTGTAATGGTGTGGGATGTGATGCCAACTTATTTTTGCACTGTTTTGTGGATGAATCAAATGAACTTAGAAGCCAACAGAATCATTAGATGGCATATTCAAATATGCATAGTAAATCAAGTTAGGAAATGTCTCTAGATCTAACAGTGCACTCTCACTCTGTTTTGGCCTTTAGACTTTAAATTTGTGGCTATTCTCAACAAAAACAATGAAGATAGGAGTATAAATTTGTGGCAGTTCTCAACAAAAACAATGAAGATATGAGTATATGGATTGTGACTTTCCATGTAGTATGTGACACAAACTATGAGTTTTTCTATATATATTAGCAGCAGTTTACAATCAATCATAATTGGTATCTCCCAGACGGCGAGATTTACTGCTTGTCATGCTGGAGTGTTATGTTAAATAGTCAGGTTGTATCTGATAGAGAACAAGTTTCGGTGGTAAATGCGTCAGGACGAGATAACAAAAAGAAATAGTTTTTCACATAGCGTCCATTTTTTGGTCCGGTTTTAATCAGAGTTTTAAAAATTCGAAATATGAAGTTTAACCGAAAACCTATGTGGTGGGAGTCGTGGTGTTCCATTCAAAACTAATAGTCGTTTTTTCCGAACTGCTTCATGAACGCGACTAAAAACATTTCGGAACCAGAAGAAAACTGTGTTCCCCAGTGTTCGCCCTTTTCAGCAACTGGTACGCAAGCGAGACCGTCCAGAAGAATCGGATGTATCGTTAAAATCTCTGCCGCCAGTTTTCTAAACCTACCAAATTTATTGGTTTCCTTTTAAATACTTTAATTATTCGACCAATTTCACTTTATAATGTCCGTTACAGTGTTGCTAACGTAGTAAAATCCGTATGGTAACTCGTGGCAGCTTTACCGACTGATAGCGACATCTAGGAAAGTAAGCTGTTACGCTGATTTCACTGTTGTAAGGATGGCAGCAGCATAGCGTAAATGTGTCTGTGCTAGTAGACACGGATTACAGCTAGAACGCGCCATTATTCAAAAGTGAGTTCCACATTGTTAATTATTCCAGCTGTTTATCGTCTTTTACAAGGAAAGCGAGATGAAAGGGTTTCGTACAAAACTGCCTGCATCACGAGTGCCAGCAGAACTCGTGAATGTACACATTGTACATCAATTTGCTGTCTTATGCATCTATTAGTAGTATTGCGCTGCTCTTTTATTTTTGCGGATACCTAATTACGTAAATATAGAGCCTGTATACAGTAAATCTGTTGAACATAAATAAGAATTCTGCATGGGCGCCACGTTTGTTATTATTACTTTAGAAACATCATTATATCTATATATGTGTGTGTATACAACATGCACGTATATTTATGACCTGTCTCCATGCAAAGTTTTACATGTGTAGCGCCAGTGCTTAGTTACTGCCAAAACACCAGAAATTAAAGGAACTTTGGTAGGATCGTTATGCTATTTTCCGTGTATAAAAAGTGCCCTTGAAAAGTTGCACGTTCTTCCAAAATATATTACCGTACATCATTTCGGGACCAGATATTAAGTGTTTGCATTTCGCGCCCACCTTACATTTTTCTCGTGCCCAATGATCTTAGTACCGAAAATAGGAACTTGAAAAGTATTGGGTTTGGGTGCCTTCAAATGGTACAACATTTACGCCAAATTTCGTGAATATCGGTCGAGTGTTTTTCAACCTTGCAAGGAGGATACAGAGAAGGCACGGCGAGTGCATAAGCTTCCTTAATTTCGTGCGTTAAGAAAGGAAAGAACACTAAAAATCATGTGTCATATGCAGTGCTTCATTCTTTTACTCACTGTTCGTGAAACATCAGCAGTATTCTTGACACTGCAGAAGAACAATAAATATTTCTCCTGCAATGTCAGCTTGTGAAGTTTTTATAAGTTCTCCTGATTGTTATAGACAATTATTCCTGGAAAAAAGAATTTTCGAACTACATTTGCCTTTTTAGAAGTTAAAATTAGGTGTGTGAAAAACCTGAGTGTTGAATGAAATGTCATTAATTAATAACTGTTTGCTGCCTTTAGTACTGATGTTTCTCGATGCGTTACTCTTTTTCCACCATCAATGCTGCGGTTTATTTCTCTGCGTCAGTTTGCACTCCTGCAACCAAGCCCTGAAACACGACACTCGCAAATGCGCCGATTCAGTGGACGCTATATTTTACGTAATATGACGCTCGGCTTTCAAAATGTCAGCTGTGGGAACAATTCAGTGGCAAGATAACTTGCTCCTGTCTACTGGCGCCAATTATCTCTGCATGTGAATAACTGTGTGTACTCATCTCAAAACAGGAACCAGTGGCGGACCCTGGTGAGCAGTATTGGACCTTCGAGTTCAAGACAACTTGAGAATCTGTAGGGCTAGGGGCTTCTAGAATGTGATGCCGTCGAATTTGGTTAATGGTTATCAAAATTTCGGATGAACCTACTGCCATCGTCTCCCGGACAGAAGAACGGGGCTTACTTAACAGCTGAGTGACAGCGTCTCAAGGTAGACGGCTGTCTGGGGTAAAGCGTAGAAAATAACAGAAGGTGAACAGGCTTGTTTTTCAGCTTGCAGGTGTTATGGCCTTAAACAGGCGATACTGGGGGCACCTGGGCGGCTCTGTTTAAAATACAGAGCTCTCGTGGCGCTACTGTTTCGTGTTGCGTTCTTATTACATGACAGTCTGACCGAGATCAGAATGCAGGGTCGTAACCTGTAAGGTCACTATATGAGTGCCTTGGGCGTCTGTCCTTTATCTTCTAACATTGCGCAAAATTACTTTGTGATCACAGGTAACTCTTATAAGCTCTTTTGCACAACTGTACATGTATTACAATAACAGATTAATGCCTTGACGTCTGATTAACCCTTTAAAGACGAAGCGTATCTGTTTTATATAAGGACTCAGTGCGTACCGCGCAGTAAACACTCTCCACTTCGGTTATAAAAACCAGTCTCTTAATGTTTTATAAGGCAAAAGTTGCTGTTTGTTCTGAGATCCGTACAAAACACATAAACGCAATGTGGGCACCACGTAGAATTTTTTAATGTTAAACCTGTTGGTACGTAAAGTTACCGCTAGGCTTTGAAAGGTTGAGAAAGAAGGCAAATGACGTGAGGTTGTGAGAAAGAGGGCTGCCTGTTAAGGTTGCGAGATTTCGGGGGTTCCACCGCGGTTTAGTTGAGACCTTCGCGCTTCTGGGATGTTGCGTGGCGTAAGTTAGTATTTGATTACCGACTTTTTGGGACAGCCTATATGTGCGATCTTCATGGGGCGAGGGGGGTTCTCGTGCTTGACCCCTGAATAAGTGCCCAATAGACTATCTGAAACTTCGGTAACGAATTACAAATCTACGACGCACATTATCCTTGAAGAGCGAAGGCCTCAAGTCTTGATTTTTTTTTTTCATTTTGCGCGTCACAGAGGATATTTGTGGATTATGCGCAAATATTTGGTTTCTTTCACTTTTATAGCAGAAGTCTTGGAACTTCAGTGCAAATAGACTTTGACGTTCGAATAACGAATTCCGCACGTCACAAGCTTAAGATTTTTACACCACATCTGAAAGTCCGAAGTTATTTTTTGTGAAAACTGTTGAGTATACTTACCTTTGTCTTCAGTGTATTCCATCCTTTGTTATAAATGTCTGCGTATTTGCCCATCTGTATTTCGCCACCGCTCTTCTGAGGAGGTAAAACTTTGTGTTAACTCGCTGTGCTGCTAAAAGTAGGCGTGTGATCATTGGTCTTCCCAGTCATTGATATTTTTTACTGTTTTGAGGTTTTCACAACAGCGTGTTTAAGTATTCTTCTGAAATATGACACTGCTTCGTTGGTTAATCCGTTTCCTCCCTTTATAAGGAAGGTAAGGCCTTCATCTTCAAGGTCAAAACCCTTGAAGAAGAAAGCAGCGTCTTACTCCAAAAGAAGTTAATCTTCATTGATATTCCTGTCTACAGTCGAATCCTCGCCCCCCCCCCCCCCCTTTTCGAGGCCTTGCGACTTCAGCTGCATTCTGTAGTCTGTGGTATAATGTGATGTTTTGTTGTGATAATTAGGTCTAAACAGTACGGCTTTTTCAGCACTTCGCACGATTGTTTCTTCCAGAGTCTGCGTCAGGTTATAAATACAGCAACATTGATTACACTTTATACCATTCTGAAAACTGGTTCAGGTTAGAAGTAGTAATATGAAAACAAAATTACCGGTAAGCCTCATAAATTATGGACTGAGGGTGGAGTGGGCTTGTAAATATATCCTTCTGCCGCAGAGGGAAGGTAAGAGTAACTAACCTTATTACAACCGTAGGTCTGTGTGCTGTAATAATTTGCTAATTTTTTCGGCTTGCGCTAGGCGTTTTAATTTCCACGAACCCTTTTGAGTCTAAAGTTTACCTGAATTTTATATATATACTCTATATATATATATTTATAGACTAAATGAAATTGGAAGATACAGTGGAATGGAAATGAATGTGGAAGAAACTAAGGTAATGGGAATCTCATGACAGCCACCCACACTACAGTTTATGATGGGTCAAAAGCAACAGGAGAATGTAGAAAATTTAAGCTATTTGGGTAGCATGATGACAAATGATGCTAGATATACACGTGAAATTAAATCCAGGATTGCCATGGAAAAAGCAGCGTTCAAAAAGAAGAAGACTTTTTAGCAGGAAATTGGACTTAAATTTAGGGAAGAAACTAGTATGTCGAACATTTGGAGCTTAGCTTTATATGGTGCTGAAACTTGAACACTTCGGAAAGTAGATCAGAGGTACCTGGAAAGTTTTGAAATGTGGTGCTGGAGAAGGATGGAGAAAAGCTGGACCGATCATGTGAGAAAAGAAGTATTGCATAGGGTCAAGGAGGTGAGGAATATCCTACAGACAATAAAAAGAAGGAAGGGTAACTTGATTGGTCACATCTTGCGTAGGTGCTGCCTTCTGAAACAAGTTGTTGAATGAAATATAGAACGAAGGGTAGAAGCGAAGGTAAGAGAAGAAGAGGGCGTAAGCAGTCACTGGATGACCTTAAGAAAACGGGAGGATACTGGAAATTGAAAGAGGAAACACTAGATCGCTCCGTATGGAGAAATGGCTTTGGAAGAGGCTATGGACCTGTCGTGAGACAGTCTGTATAATGAATGAATATGAATTCATTTTCTACCTCACGGGGAAAAATATCCGTCTCCATTAAATAAACCTGTGTGTTAACCTTGTTTAAGGTAACTAATGGAATTCTGTGTGAAAACCCATACGAAACACGCAAATACGCTGTGTGTCAAAATACAGAAGTTTCTTATTAATGTTGAGACACTGGGCACTAGCAAGTTAACATTCCGTGAAATTTGTGGACACACATTTTCTTCTATTAATCTTTATTGTGAATTTCATTTTCTGGTCGTCAGCGTTTTAAAGTCCTGTCACTCTTTCCTCTAACTCCATGAAATTTATCACTTACAGAAAACACTGTACCGGATTCCTAATGTTTCCAAACTACTTCAGCGTTGACAAAACTTTCAGTGTACTTGAACGATGCGCTGTAGGATGTGTTTGCAATGAGTGACGTGTTGGGGGATTTGAGGTTCTCACAGCCGTCGGGTGTGAGACGCTATGTCGTTGAGTGTGTATGTCCCGACAATTCGAAGGATCATAACGCCTTCATCCTCAGGGTCAAGCCGTGACGTATTCAGTACAAAACTTGTGAAAGACTGTTGTCAAATCCCTCTTCTAAGGGAATAGGAGCCCATATAGCGTAGTCGGTATAGTGAGTAGGATACGTCGTGGACGAACGAGAGGTCATGTTTCGATTCCCTGTACGGGGAAGAGATTATGCATGTTCTAAAAGCGCCCAGACCAGTTCTATGGTCCATCAAGGCTCTTATTGAGTGGATATCGGGGACAAAGCGACCGGGGCGTGAAGCTCATCACTCATCTCCATTTAACGTCTATGTTAAGAATGCGTGGATTTATACCTCCACTTCCCCGTATACCATTTAATGTTGATATTAACAGTGCGTTGATTTATACCATCGCTTCCCCATATACCATTTAATGTCAACCTTAAGAGTGCATGGCTTTTACCTCCACTTTCTCCTATACCATTTAATGTTGAGCTTAAAAATGCGTAGATGTATATGTAGAAGTGCCATTACGCAAATTTATGTTAAGTTACACTTATGCTTACTGGCTTCTGGGCTTTGTCTGTCGCCTCGTATTGAAAACAGTCCACAACATTTCAGCAACTGAATTTGTTGCCGCCCTCCGGTGAAAGGATGAGAGTTAAAGCGAGACGATCAAATTTTCGAACCTATTTTTTTTCGGCAGATGACAGCGGACGAAATATAAAAAGGAGTAATCACAAATGTCATTCACCATGGTCAGAGCCCTTTACAAATTAACTAGGCTAATCTGATGCTTTCATTTTATCTACTCAACGTGTTCAGAACCTCGAAAAAATGCAGTCTAGCACGGGAGACTGGACCTGGAGTTCAGGATTTCTTGGGGGGCATATACTGCACACTGCCATACAAAGTAAGACCTTTTATGAATTAATACATTTTAATTTTAGTGTAACCATCATCATGAACTTATACAGTGGAGCACAACTGGGTCCTCTCCTGTGGAAACTCAATTTTGAACATGCTGTTGATCTCTCCATCCTGTGTAAGGGCGACCTATATCGCCTTTGCCTTTTGGTTTGTAAATTTTAATGTAATTAAATACTTAAATAACAGAAGGTTCTTACTCTGACTTTTATTTATTTTTTAATTAGAAAATTTGCAGACATTGGCTCCAGATTCAGTTCGCGCACTGCTCCATTGTATATACAGAGAGGGGGCAGTGCGTCTATTAATTTTGACTCACTCTTGGTTGTAGCACTCTGGACAGTGACAGTGCCGCTGGATTAGTAAACTGGCACAGTTTATTTCAATATTACATTTATGTTTTTATTTTAGCTGTGTCCAAATATGCCCGAAACAAGCATCTGAATGAGATCTGCTCTCGTCTGGGATATTACGCCGCGTCGAGTGCTAATCATTTATCGACGTTTCGGGACAACGTATCAGTCCTATTTTCAAGGGTCAAGAAGTCCAAGAAGACCTTGAACCTTGAAGATAGGACCGATACGTTGTCCCGAAACGTCGATAATGGATTAGCACTCGACGCTGCGTAATATCTCAGAAGGGCGCCGTTCTCGTCAATATCGTGGCGGAAGCCTGAAATCACGGAAGCGTCTGAAGTTTTGTGGGCCTATTATGGCAATGGGCTCGCCATTTCAGCGCCCTCACCTCCGTTCTCAGCAGGGCCGTGCAGTAGAATTTAGGCCAGTTAATCGATCAGCTGCAGTGGGAGTTATGTAATAACGTCATTGCTGTATAGCTTAGCACCTTGTGGGAAGTCTGGAGAAAACCACCGGTTCCTTGATACGCCAATAAACCGATGGTGTGTTCCCCGTTTACTTCTAAATATATAAAACCACAATACCGTTTTTAGAAAAAAAATTTAGTAACTAAATTAAAAATCTCAGGATTCTAAGGCGAATTTGGCAAAGTGTGGTATCGAATGTTTTTATCTTAATAATTATTTGGTAGTGTAGACCCAGTACGTGCATATAAAATAAGAAACATACGGCCCTGCGCCCGTTGACACCAGGTTTTTTGCATTGAGCAGCTTAAGTAACATTATTAACTAAAGGTGATGTTCTGTTAGTCTTACTCCAGGTCTCAAATTTAGTAATTAATATTTGCATTTTTAATGTTCCTTGCGCCTCTCCCCCTGTCATGTGCATATGGATCTCTCACTTACATCTCAACTTATGGGAAACTTTCCTGTGTTTCTTAAATCTGTTGTTTTGGTGAAGACGACAGTGTTCTTAATTTATATCTTCATTTATACTTGACCTGCACCTGTCCAAAAATTTTTCTCTCCATTTCTTGATTTTTGAATATTTTAGAAGTACGTGAGTGGCCTTCACCGCAACTCGGCAGCGTGGACAAATTTGTCCTTCCCTTCCCTTCCCTTCCCTTCCCTTCCCTTCCCTTCCCTTCCCATCCCTTCCACCACTTAAAACCCTTATTTCCAAATTTCACTTCTAAATCAACCTAATCCTATCCTCTCGTTTTTATTACGTGTTACGTAGTAATCCCCCCACCCCCACCCGACCCTTCTATAATTTTACAAGAATATACTAACGAACACTTAATCCGAATATTTGATAGTACATTCTGTTCTGGTACACGTTCATACCTCAAGCTTAATTATATTCTTTCTTTCTTTCTTTCTTTCTTTCTTTCTTTCTTTCTTTCTTTCTNCTTAATTATATTCTTTCTTTCTTTCTTTCTTTCTTTCTTTCTTTCTTTCTTTCTTTCTTTCTTTCTTTCTTTCTTTCTTTCTTCTTTTTTTTCTTTCTTTCTTTCTTTCTTTCTTTCTTCCTTCCTTCCTTCCTTCCTTCCGTCCTTCCTTTCTTTCTTTCTTTCTTTCTTTCTTTCTTTCTTTCTTTCTTTCTTTCTTTCTTTCTTTCTTTCTTCCTTCCTTCCTTCCTTCCTTCCTTCCTTTCTTTCGAGTCTTCCCTAATAAATCCAAAACCAATTTTAACTCCTCCTTAAGTTATGGGTCCAAATTTTAGGGCTGTATATTGGGACCGATGCTATTTTATATTGTAAACACCACCTCCGGCCCAAGGTTCGAGCACAGCGCAGTGCATTTCTGTATTTGAAAGCAGTTTGTTAATTATCAGGCTGGCATCCGCAAATTGAATATGCCCCTAGCTGGACGGAAGCAGCTTGAAAGATAAATTGTCAGTATCAGCTACTGTAATCCTGCCAAGTGCTGAAAGGTGTATTAACCCTTTAAAGGCGAAGTGTGTCTGTTTTATATAAGGACTCAGTGCGTATCGCGCTGTAGACACTCTCCACCACGGTTATAAAAACCAATTTGTTACTGGTGCATGAGGCAAAAGTTTCTGTTTGTTCTGAGATCCGTACAAAACACATAAACGCAATGTGGGCACCAAGCAGAATTTTTTTAATGCTTAACATTGTTTACGTAAAATTACCGCTAGGCTTTAAAAGGTTAATTACAAGTTTCTCCTCTTATTTTATGCCCTTGCCAAGGGCGAACTGAAAAACCTTGACGTGAATTGTAAAAAGCGAGGTCTTGTAAAAAAGGTTAACCTTTGTTTGTATAAAGGACTTTGTATTAATTGGTTAAGAGTCCCGCGGTAATATTCGTATGAAGGTCGTTTTTCAAATAAAATTTTATGCAGGATTTTTCAAACTGAATTCCGTAAATAAAGATCACATTCTTCTAGGAGCAGTATTATGAAGCTCTATATCTAGTTCATATTTTACAGGTTTGCAGTTTTATATAGGGACACGTTTATTTTGTATGTAGGATTACGTGTTATCTGCATCTGTTTTCATAATTGCATAAATTAAAACGTATTCTCCGCCTAGCATAATTAAAACACTGTCATTACTTCTGTTCTGGCTGTTTATAATAAAAAACGTGCAGATACGTAAGCAAACAGCTAAGGTGCCCTAGTGAGTGGTCACTACCTGTTGAGACTTGGTCCACACACGTGGTGAGTGTGCAGACGTGCTTCGAAAGAAGCACCCCCGTGTCCAGGAACCTTTAACCTTTTAAAGCCTAGCGGTAACTTTACGTACCACCAGGTTTAACATTAAAAAATTCTACGTGGTGCCCACATTGCGTTTATGTGTTTTGTACGGATCTCAGAACAAACAGCGACTTTTGCCTTATAAAACATTAAGAGATTGGTTTTTATAACCGAAGTGGAGAGTGTTTACAGCGCGGTACGCACTGAGTCCTTATATAAAACAGACACCTCTCGTCTTTAAAGGGTTAAGGAAGCAATCAGCTGTTCTGACAGTCACGTGAAGTGAAATACCGAAATATGCTCCGTATGCTTAATTCGGAATTCCTGAACGTTAAACCTAGTGTTACACTAAGCTGTAAGAGGTAAATGTCGCTAGTGTCATGGGAAAAGGCATTAACTGGTATGATAGTAAAATCTCATTCATTAGACTAGGGCTGACCAACATGCGGCCCTCGAGGAAAGTATTTGCGGCCGTCAGTCACCTGAATATTTTCAATAACACAGTTTAACAAACATAATGTAATAGGTCTACAAAACATAATACGGTGGCTTTAATAAATAGCAATAAAACGAATGTCCTGTTTGTAAATAACAGCTTTGTACTTAATTTAATTCGGCCCCCGCTTTTCTGTACGTGTATACGCAAGTGCGGCCCTCGGGCGAGTCCTTACGAATTGTGTGGCCCTCCATTGGGGTGAAGTTGGTCAGCCCTGGGCTAGACCATCGAACAACTTTTTAAATGATGTACTGTGTTATATATTAAATGCACATGCATTTCCAATCTAGCCAACATTTCGTTCTAATATGACGAACATTAATATATTTGGCTACATGTTTCGACTTAAATTGTAAGCCATCATCAGGCAAACTCTAAAAGAAATACCAGAAAAGCGGCATTGTTTAAAAAGAAAGTTTAGAGATCCCAGTTCCACCTGCATCACATATGTCCGTCTTCAGTCTGAGGTATATTATATTTAACGTTCTTTTGATATTGAATATATTTAAACGTCTTATGTAATTTGATTGTTCCTCTGTGTATACTAATTCTGTCCGCTAAATTATGTAACTTATTACGACGAAATTGTAGAATTGTATTAAATTATTAATATTGTTGTTAAATCATTAACATTGTTGTGTTGGACTGGGATTTCTTCTATCTTTTATCCTTTTATCATGTCCGCAACGCAATGTCTCATGCCAAGATATAATGGTATCCTTAACTGCTAACTTCTGTGGTATGGTTCTGTACCACAGCCTTTCATGTTAAAAGAACTGAAGGTACATCAATACTAAAACTCATGTTATCAAGGTCCTATTGAACATAGCGACTTTTGCCTTGAGACCTTCCATCTACATCTCTTCATTATGCGTGATTTTTTTTTACTGTTGCTAAAACGTCTGAAAGCATTCTTGTACTGTTGACTGTGGTAAACTGCGTCGTCTCCATTGGTTGGGACAATTCGTCTTATACAATTCTTGTCTTCCGAATGAAATCCTGCAGGCATTTATAATTTCGCCATGCGAACTACATGTCCAATGCTCTTTATAGACCTTGATTTCAAAACTGTAATAGTATTTGGCAAAAAGGTCACGTTATGAAATTCCTAATTATGCTGTCTTCAGTCTGAGGTATATTATATTTAACGTTCTTTTGATACTGAATATATTGAAACATCTTATGTAATTTGATTGCTCCTCTGTGTATACTAATTCTGTCCGCTAAATTATGTAACTTATTAAGACGAAATTGTAGAATTGTATTAAATTATTAATATTATTGTTAAATTTTTTCATGCCGGAGATATTTGCATTTTTGGGTACTTCATTAACTTACCCAATTTTTAAAGTAGCAGTTCGAACGTATACTGTTACGGCTTTTATAGCTATTTGATTCTTATGAACATGTTAAGCTATATAGTGGACAGAGATTTACATCACGCAGTATCCTTTCCATTTCGAAGTCTGGTAAGTACTAATATTTCTAGGAATGTTAGATGTGTTGTGTACGTGTTGAAGACCTGTTACAGACTGACATTAATATTCGTCACATTTAAATACATTGTTGTGTTGGACTGGGATTTCTTCTATATTTTATCCTTTTATCATATCCGCAACGCAATGTCTCATGCCAAGATATAATGGTATCCTTAACTGCTAACTTCTGTGGTATGGTTCTGTACCACAGCCTTTCATGTTAAAAGAACTGAAGGTACATCAATACTAAAATTTATGTTATCAAGGTCTTATTGAACATAGTTAGCGGCTTTTGCCTTGAGACCTTCCATCTACATCTCTTCATTATGCGTGATTTTTTTTTTTACTGTTGCTAAAACGTCTGAAAGCATTCTTGTACTGTTGACTGTGGTAAACTACGTCGTCTCCATTGGTTGGGACAATTCGTCTCATACAGTTCTGGCACGACGAGTTTACGGTAAACTCCTTTATGAGTTACTTGAACTCCATTTCGAAATATTTTACCTTTTATCACTAAATTCCATTGCTAATGAAGCACATATGGGATGAATCAGTTTATTCAAAGCGTTTTATAGCTCTTAGAAATTGATAACATGAGGAATTTCTTCTTACACATTCTCGTTTTTCTTGTGCCTATTCCGCTTATTTTCTGTACTGCGTCGGCCCGTGTCATAATTCACGCGGTCAGTAGATGGCCTGTCACCGCAGAGGCTCGGGTCTGATGCCAGGCCAGAGCACGTGGCACTAATAGTGGTTAAAGTGGCACTAGGAGACGTCGTTCCGAATATTGAAGTTGTTTTCTGTCACTGATACTTCGTCAAAGCTCCATACTCTTCTATTCATCTATCACCGACGCCGTACAATCTTTCTTAATGATTGACAACATCGTCAAAAGCACACTTCATGAAGCCTGTCTGTCCGTCCCCCACCCTCACCAACGAAGGCATGGCGGTGAATATACACGTGTGATGCTTTACACCTTATGTTTCCTGATAAAAACTACTGACTGGACAGAACAGAAGGAAACAAGAAATTTTTATGTCATTGATGTAGCCACTTCTTAAGTTTAGTGTTTGTTCACAGATCAACTCGACACAGTGGAACCAAAATGCATGCACTTTAAGGTGGCACATCCCCGTTGCATATAATGTTGCGCTGATTGTTTGCAACATTCGTTTGTAAAGTGTATGTAATATAAGTAACACTGTGCCTGTGCTAATGGATTTAGTCATGTCGGCTAAAGTCCATGGATTTTTCAGGTTGCGAGCTGTTGCTACCGGTGTGTGGGGGTTCCCATTAGTTAGAGTTTTTGGAAGAAAAACTTCATTGAATTGATGTCTGGAGGTTGAACTCAGAACGGTTGGCTTCTCAGTAACCTAAGACCTCTAAAATCTTGGGCGGGGGGGGGGTGTGAAGACATCCATGATTGGGTGAGTGGAACGCATTCATTTCAATTTTATGCGGGCGTTTCCCTTGTAACTGAAAAAAAAAACAATTTAACACCTCAGGACCGACGTTCAGAAGAGTCGATCAGTTGGCCTTGTCGACGACAGCTGAATCTGGCCCCTCACCTCCCCCACATCGCATTGCTTTAAAACCCATTGTAAACTGTACCCTTATCTTCCCATATACGCCTAAGTTTTTTCCCCTTCTTGTCTTCCGAATGAAATCCTGCATGCATTTATAATTTCCCCATGCGAACTACATGTCCAGCCCTCTTTATAGTCCTTGATTTCAAAACCGCAATACTATTTGGCCAAAAGGTCACGTTACGAAATTCCTAATTATGCTGTTTTTCAGTCCACCTGTGTCTTCCCGTCGTTTGCTTCCCAGCATCTCTTCAGCACCGTATTTAGAAATCACATTGAATCTGTATCCTTCATTTAAGGCGAGAGACAAAGTGTGACACCAATATTTAAAAGTAATACAAAATTATTATTTTAATATATTTTAGACGGGAATTCACATAATGAATTGATCTGCTGTGTTGAGTGGTGTCCATCACAATGCCTGTGTGGTCTGAGGCTCGTTCTGAGTTACGCCAATCCCGCAATGGGATCGTGGGTGTACATGGGGTACGGCCGTGAGTGCGTTCTGTCTGTGTTTGTGTGTTGTCCTATGTAAGTAAAAGTATTCGAGTGGCCGAACCCTGTCCAAAGGCACGCCGTAAGTGTAAAAACGAAACTTAAAAATCCGGAATGAGAGGAGCGCCTGGTCAGAATTGGTCTTTGTGCGCTATAGAATACACCGATATTGCTTTGATTTCAAGGAAGGTCGCTAACTACATTCTGCAAATTTTGAGAGAAATGAATTCTGTGATTTGTATAAAGTTGTGTTCTTTGTGTATAAGTGAATTCATAACGCCAAATACTGATTTTTGGTAAAGAAAAGTTATCACATATTCTAGGCGCATTCGCAAAGTTACGCAAAGCGACTAATAACTTCGTCATCTCTGTCTGTCTGTCCGCGTGGAACAACTCGGCTACCACTGGACTGATTTTCATGAAATTTGACATTTGAGTACTTTTCGAAAATCTGCCACGAAAATCCAAGTTTCGTAAAATCTGACGAGAATAACGGGTACTTTACATGGAGACGTGTGTATATTTGTGATAATATCTCGCTTAATTATTCTTAGAATGAAAGATGTTTCAGACAAACCTTGTAGAGAGGACAGAAACACACATTTTATGTTGTGTAACTTTTTTTCGGAAAATCGTGCTCCGTATGAGATAATGTGGCAAAAATGGTAAAGCCAGACAAGCAACAGATGCCAATACAATACAGCGCGTGCGCTTTGCATGCGGCGTAACTAAGGCAAGATTACAGACACACAGAATGTTTAACACTTACTCCTTACGCGGAAGCGCCTCAGTGTTACATTATACGCACATTGCCTGTCCTATTATATTTAACAAAAGCCTAGGAATTATTGCATAATTAATAACAGACTTTGAAGTTCCGCTGAAATAGATTTTGTTTAAAGCCAATTAATCGCGTTTTCTTTGAGGATAACTTTTCAGTGTTAAAAAGTATTTTGATGGGGACGCTTAGCAGCAGGAAAGTCACCTCTATGGCCACTGCCAACTCCGTCAGATATTTACTTTTCTTTCTGCAGTAAACAAGACAGATATGTGTCAAACCGAAATTACGACGACAGTGTTAGTATAACAAGCCCTATTGACATTTATTACCCATCAGCTGCTTTGTTTGTTAACATATCTGTCTGCGATTGCGAAATATGGTGTAAAGAGACGGTGACGATGCGTCAGTAGAATCAAAGAAAATCCATTAATTTACATCAACAAGTAAGCTTATTCATTTTAAATATTTACACAAAGTATGTGGCAAACATTCATATAAGTATTATTTTTTAAAAGGAAAAGGGAATATCAAATGAAGCAAATATTGATGGAAACTTTGTTTCAGCAAATGGCCCCGAGTCTACGTGTTGGCGAATCTTAAGCGTTTATTCTGTGGCTTCAGCGCACTGCGACGTAGGGAGTATGTTTACAACTGAGGGCGACACGGGAGAGTTTATACCAGTGAAGACCAGCCTTTTGCACACGCTTTTAGAATCAGTATTCACTCCGTGTATTTTGAATCAACATTTTCATTTAGTGTACCACCTAAATGCACTCACAATATTTACTTTTACGGTCACTTTACACCAGCATGTCTCGGCATGACAATGCCACCTGCAAGGATCACGTCCTGAAAATTTTAACACTGTGTGGGTAGTATATGTAGGTACGGGGTGGCGCAGTTGGTTGAGGCATTGCGCTACAAGCCGTAAGGTTGCGGGTTCGATTCCCGATGGGGTAATTTGGATTTTTCATTGACTTAATCCTTCTGGTCGCACTGTGGCCCTGGTGTCGACTCAGCCTGTAACATAAAGTAAAGGCGGCCGGTGCGTAGGGCTCACAACCTTACCACCTTTATGTTCCGATTGTCTGGGAGTCGGAACCTCTGGGACGCTTGTGGATTGGCAAATTCTTCTCACGCCCTTCACACGAATGTATACCATTTCCATGGAATTGGTGACTATTCCTTGTCACTTGCCTCTGCAGCCCAATGTTCGTAATCGTTACGTCTTTCCCCCGCCCCCCATGGCTCGACAGCTGTCGTGGGTCTAGGCCCCTTCATTATTGATGTTTCAGTATCGCACAGACGTAGACACACCACACGCGGTAGGACTCCTCTGGACGAATGATCGGTTCGTGTCAGGTAGCTCAACCTGACATCACACAACACTCACAAGACAGAGACGTCTATGTCCCCGGTGGCATTCGAACCCGCAATCCCAGCAAGGTTGCGTCCGCAAACGCACGCCTTCGAGGGCGCGGTAGCGGGGGTCGGGAATCGTAACGTGTTATTACGCTGAGTATGCCTTATTTAGTTGAGAACCCTTCGCCAAGTAGAGCAAAAGTTGAGAGATTTGAGGTTGTCACAAAATTGTTGATGACGACTCAAGTCTTCTTGGACGTTACGCCGTGGTGACTGGCTTAACGAAGGTTCGAAGGATTGGAATGCCTCCGTCTTCACCATCAAGCAGTCTGTGGACTCTAGATAAGCTGCGGACTATACTAGCTTTAAACGAACGGAACTGTACGTGCAGGTGAAGGTACTAGGCTCTTTCGAAACGTCCGTAAATATTTACCAGTCGTCACGAAGTAAAATTCCAGAAGACTTTAATCTACAACGTAAAGTTAGTGTAAAGTTTCTGTTATGTTTGGATTCCCTCTGGGCGAAAGAATTCCAGGAACAGTTATTTATTATCTAGCAAAATACATATTGACAGGTTTATCGATTGGCACCTGTCGTTCTGTGCACATGGTATACATTTCAAGTGAAGGAGGGACGTAAACAGACACGACAATGAACAGATTAGGTACGTGACTCCGTGGTACTGAGGCGGTTTTTCTTTTTTTCGTGGCGCAACAGCCCCTAGCGGGCCAGGGCCTCCTCATTATCGAGGCTTCACGGTCGCACTCAGACACACCACATTCGGTAGGAATCCTCTGGGCGAGTGATCAGCCCGACGAAGAGACCTCTACCTGACAAAACTTAACACTGACAAAAAACAGACATACATGCCTTCCGCGGGATTCGCGTCCGCAATCCCAGCAAGCGAGCGGCCGCAGACCCACGCCTTAGACCGCGCGGCCACTGATTGAAGTGCTTTACGTATGTTGAGCGGATAGAAAACTACATATAATTAAAGTGTTCTGAGAAGATCGCGTAGCTAGTTACTTATGTAATGCTATAATACACTATACTGTAATATACTATACTATATTTTGTTGTCTTTGTAATTTGTCACTAGGCTGTTTAGTCAGCACATAAATAATAATAATAATAATAATAACACATAATAATAATAATAATTTTGTCGCCTTTATACACGTTATTTACAATTGTATACCTTCAGATCAAATGCGTCCTTCTTACCATACTTTTTGTCTTGAAAAAAGCAAAAGGAGGATGAGTTCACCAAGCTGCTTGTATGTATGTCTGTCTGTGAGTCCCCCATTTAAATTTCGAAATATATCACCGATTTTTACAAAACCCGTTACGTTTTTGGTGAATTTTCCAACGCCGTGATTTTCAGTGTTCTGCAGTCAGTAATCGGATGACAGACGATCGAGGTGGTGATATGGAAGCGATGTCTAGCGCCACTTACTTTAGGGTCCTGCAGTAATGTATGGTTACAGAGCTTCAGGAAATAGGGAACATTTTTTAAGGTTTTATTTTTGTAGAAAGTAAATCAAGAGCACGGCGAATGGTTTATATCTATCAGGAACTAGTGGAGTTTTGCACACGGAATTCAGTGTGAAGACAGGTTATAGATACACCTATAAAATGTGTATAAAATATTGTTTGTAAGCTTGGTGACGTTGCAAACATTTGAGGTTATGTCTAACAAATTAAACAAGGAGAATTTGTTTATACTGCTCATCTCCGTGCGTTTTAACATTTTAAGAAGCTTTTAATAATAGCAGTGACAGCAAATTTAATGTCTTAAATGTTTTATATAAAAAAGTGATGTGTCCTCCCTGAAGATGGCAGCTCGCCGAAACATGTTGGAGGAAAAATAGTGAATAAAACTTAACAAATAGTACAAAAATTGTGCGTTTAGTTAGTTTTCACTTCTGAAAGAGGATTTGTATTTAAGTAGTTAGTTCTTCGTAGGAATTAAATAACACATGATTAATACTACTAGCAGATAATTTGGTTCTAGAAACGCATGCAGTTGGAACGTAGATTTTGTAGTTTATGCTCAGAATTCCTTGTTATTCACATGCAAGTCAGGGCGAATGACTTCAAGAAAATTTTTGCATGATCCTCAAGGAAGAAACTTACAAGCGGGGAAGACAAAAATCTAAAATTAAATTATATAAGGTACATACTTTTATTTTATCCTTTGCATGTTTTTTTCACAGGCGAATCAATTTGCAGTCAATTCCTTATATTCTGTGCATGCTACTGAATCATGAGGCCTTGTTGATAGGGGACCAACCCGAGAATACGAGACACTGGCATACATCTGATAAATCATCACAGTAAGTTTCAGTGCATGATATTTGTATTAGTAGATGAGTCAGATACGCGGTACCATACCAACCCTATAAGAAGAATGGTAACCATATGTACCACTTACTCTAATTTTAAAGGAGTTTGCATTTTACCTACGTAATGCATTTGTCTGTCTGTCTGTCGCCTGTCCGCGTGGAACAGCTCGGCTCCCACTGGACGGATTTTTATGAAATTTGATACTTGAGTATTTTTCATAACTCTGTTGAGATGAATCACATGTCATTAAACTGCGACGTAAATGACAAATACTCTACATGAAGACCTATGTACATTTATGATAATACCTCGCTGATTTATTCTTAGCATTAGAACGCCTCAAAAATTTGTAGAGTCAAAAGAACGTACGTTTTATGTTTCAATTACTTTCCTACGAAAATCGTGCCTTTTATGAAATGATGTGGAAGAATATGATCTTGGGTTCAAGCATCGCGTTGTACACCAGAACTAACTGTTCTATCTGTTGACTGTTCGGAAAAATGTGGTAGAGCCAGACAGGTTGCGAATTGCAATAGAGGCCTAATACTGAGCAGAAAAGATGCGATTTGCATCCTGAATAACTACGGCAAGTATACTAGAGACACACAGTCATAATAGTCAATACTTACTGGTTTTAGGCGGCAACAGTAGTTACGCAAACGCGCCTGTGTTATGTTACGCGTACATTACCTCTCTTGTTGTATTCAGCATTAAGTGATGTGTCTTTGTAATGGAAAATAGTGGAAGGAGAAATTGAATTTGTAAGAACTTGTTGCATGCCATTTATGCTTCATGGGATTAATTCGCAGTGTGTATGATCACAGTTCGTGTCCAACTTATACTTCAGTGATTTTCTTTTTCGTTCTTAACCAGAACAACAACGCACATTCCCATGCAGCGGTACGGTTTGCGACTTCACTTGTCATGCAAAGGGAAGGCAGTCGCGAGCAATTATGCTGTTCGTATCTTCAGCTGTCTTGCTTGTTCGTTTCAAAATTTATTCCAAAAGCATGAATCTTTCAGGTACTAACGGGACGCTTGAACATAGACCCATGGCAAGGCATCGTCTCCTGACACAGGATAACAAGGCTGTTACACGTACATAATCCACGGTGCGGGCGGTATTAAAGCACATGCATCATGTTTTGGAGTGATCCAGGTACGAAAGTATGCATGTGTGTGTATGTCTGTGTGTGTCTGTCTGTGTGTGTGTATGTCTGTGTATGTATGTGTGTGTATGTATGTCTGTGTATGTATGTCTGTGTATGTATGTGTGTGTATGTATGTCTGTGTGTGTGTGTGTCTGTGTATGTATGTCTGTATGTGTGTATGTCTGTGTGTGTATGTCTGTGTATGTATGTGTGTGTATGTATGTCTGTGTGTGTATGTGTGTATGTATGTCTGTGTGTGTGTATGTCTGTGTGTGTATGTATGTCTGTGTGTGCATGTCTGTGTGTGTGTATGTCTGTATATGTATGTCTGTATGTGTGTATGTCTGTGTGTGTATGT